>JASSUY010036092.1:0-19449 GCA_032466535.1 Forpus xanthops
TAAAATACTGATCATGAGCAATGAACCCAGAGAGCTAAGTATGGAATATGGAGAAAATACCATCTCTGATCCTCTGGCTTGTCAGAAACACTCCTCTCACTGAGATCTCTGCATTCCTCAGGATTTATTAACTTTTTCAAGATTTGTCCCCTGTATTTTCTGCAATGATGACAAAACTATTCCTTCCAACAGGGCTACATGAATTGGTCAAATGGGTAAACAGAACCAATCAGACAAAGAAACACAAGGGCACCGAGCTTTGCTTGCTTTGGAGATTAAATTGCCCCTTTCCAAAAGCTATCAAGATTCTAAGCATGTTTTTATTTATTCTTTATAGAATATCTGGCATTTCCAAGTTTTGACCAAATGACAGATTTACAGCTCTTGCTGTAATTCAAGTTTCATCTGGGACAGGCTTCACATACTCTGTGAAGCAGTATCTGAAAGAGGTGTCAGAAAAGGCATCCAACTCTAAAACATAATATTGTGCAGTTTTAATCTGAAATGATTCAAAGTACAATGAATTCTCATCAAGCCTTTCCTCATGAAATGACAATATTTATAATAAACTTGAAAGTTGATATTCAATGAAATCTTCATAGTAACTATCTTCTAGAAAAGGAAGTGACATAAAAGAATGTTAAAATATATTAGAAGCTTCTCACAGAAAGTGATCTGCACATCCATATGCAACTCAAATAGTCAAGCATTCTCCAGAGAAGGGTGTGATAAGCAGGCATGATTATCTTCATTATCTTCATTTTTACCTCTTTTCGGAGGCTATTATTGCAGCACCCAGTTCAATATTAGCCTCTAATTATGATCTCTGAAATAGATTTCTTTACAAAGACTTTTTTTCTTTATCACTCTATGTCCCAGTGTTTGCACATTGTAACTCTGGAACTGATTTTTACTGTCTCTTCTGGTTGTCACAAAGAGAAATCAATTTAGAACTAGTCTACATAAAGTCATGCTCATTTTCAACAACTGCTCAAGTCTACTAAGAAAAAAATATGATTTCTGGTTTTTAGTATCTTCTTCTGCTCTCAGAACATGAAGGTAGGGTTTTAACAACCAAGACTAATTTATAATTATATTAATTAATATGAAAGATCCTAGGATCAAAACCTAATAGATATAATGTAATAAAAAATACTTTCGTGAATAAATCCTTGCAATGCTACCTGAGAAAATGATACAGTAACTTAGTCACATTGTGTGATGCCTAAGTATGTGTTGTAAGACTTAACAGAGAAGTATTTTAGCAGTATTTGATGCCAAGAGCAGGAAACTGATTTGCAGAGAGAAACCTAAAATTTTTCCACAGTAGTTGCAACAAATGCTCTACTTGGTTCTTTTCTCATATTCTCTTTTTGCTTTTAAAATTATCTAAACCGGTGGAGTTTTCATTATGCTGTCACCAATGTGGTTGCTTGCAGACAAAACACTACATATTTGGATTCAAAACTCATAGTTCCACATTGGTTATTCTATTCAGAATTCACCCTTTTTATTAGTATTATTATTTAGGCTTTCTCCATTTCTTATCTCACCATTGCTACCCATTTGTATTAGAGAACTTAGTCTTCACAGCTCTGACCGCTCATGAGAACTAGCTGGCTGCCAAGGTGAGTCAGCAACATGAGTTTTACAGAAGAAAAAAAGGAGAAAAGAGAATGCCTCCAGGTGGAATAAAATTGTAGATTACTCTTCAGCATAAGGGAAGCCCTATAAGCCTTTTTAAATTTAGTCAAGATACTGGCAGGGAACTAGAAAGGTGGAAGGAGAATACTGAACCCCTTACCAAAATGTAAAGTGAGAAACCAGTTCCTACAACATTGTAGCTTTACAGTATTATCATGGTTCTTTGCATGTCTGAGATTTTTGTGTGGTTTGCAGCTGTAATTTATAACATGGGACAGGAAAAAAGCTAACTACAGTGACCCACAAGATCATGCATTGTCAAAGACATCATTGTAGGACCTCAAGGTTATGTGAAGAGATTTGTTGAGTTTTGCATTTACTGTAAATGAATATTCTGCTTCTCTGGATAGATTTTACCAAAGATAAAATACCAACTCTGAAGGGAACTATTCTCATGCTCTTAATGAGTGAGGCAGTTCTGGACTTCTCCCCTTCCATCACCCTGTACTTTCACTGTCATAGCTGATTACCCTAGTGACTGAATTAAAAATTCTGGTCTGTTAAAAGTCCTTAGCCACCTTGGTCACTGATGCAAGTAACTGGGACAATACAGAGGATGAAAGATGATGATGAGTTGGGACAGATGTATTTTACTGAGGAAACAGACAGAGGACAGGTGGCGCAATCACCACTGCAATTTGGCAACCAAACACCACTTAAGGTTCTTTGCTTAAAGGGATGCATTTCACCACCTGTAAATCTGCCACACATCCAGGTTTTAGTAGTAAATTAATTTAGTGATTTATGGGAGGTCAGACCTCATTTCTGCTAAATGAAACCGTTCCAGAAGTCACACAATGATAAAAAGCACAAGACCAATTTTCCTCAATTTGTTAGTTCTGCACTTCTTCAATACTCAACATTTTAACACTGTTTTCAAATACCACTGAGTGGAGCTCAAATACCAATTTAGAAAAAATTAAACCTCTCATGTTGTCAGCAGGATCCACTACACATTTCTGAACATACTTCATTCACAGCCTTCAAAGCAGAGAGGTACCATTTACAGTGCAAATATTCATCTAAAAGCAGATCAGAAGTCAAATTAATTAAATGCAGCTGTTCCAACCTCACCTCTGATCAGGACAAGGGATTGGCGCACTATTCCACAAGCAGAAGTTCAGGAAAAGAGGCTTTCTTCTTTCTTTATATGCTGCAGTGGTGATTATCCTGTTCTCAACCTCACCTAATGCTCTGCCTTTCTCACTTTTTGAAGATCCAACTGTCCCCAAAGGTGCAAACACTGAAGAGATTGCTACTGTCATTGATCCTGGCATAATTTATTCGTTTATATTGAAAGTTAGAATCAACTACTCAGTATACAAGAACACACACATTGCTGGAAGTAGCTGTAATGAGGTCTCTCTGTAAAAGAAAACTACTGGATACAAAGTATTTCTAAAAGTACATCTTTAATAATATCTCTAACTTTCTCTGTACACACAGCTGAAGAGGACTTGCTCTTGCTCTGTGCAATCAGCTGTGTGCATTGCCAATTGTAAAGTTTCTCTCCACTTACGTGGCTGGAATTTAAGAAGTACTGTCAGGAAGACAAAAAAAAGTGCCCAAAGATGCTGAAAGGTGTAGTAATACCTCAGGTGGCACAAAGACAACCAGTTAATTCAATGTATGTTGATGTTTATCACTCTGCTGCAGTTTCTTACACAGGCATTGAGCTTCATTAAAGATTTAGGGAGTTGCAGCCCTTTTATTGTTCTAATCTAATAGAGTAATTATGGCAATAAACTCTGTAAACTTCTCAAAAGCAGCAAAGGAAAAGAAAAAGTTTCTCAGATTAAATCTTGTTCTTTTACCTGGATTATTTGCCTCCTGAAACACAGTTTCATCTTGTACAGTATATTACAAAACTCACAACCACTACTATGTTAAGTAGAATAACTCACTTGTATTACTAGTTTACTTTTGATTAGTCCATATATCCCCTTACCTTAGCTATAATACGGCACAGATGAGCACCTTCCTGGGTAAGGCTGAATAAACTACTAATCGCCGATGCAGTGATGTACATACTATCTGACAATTCTATTTGTCTCAGCAGGTTCTGTGGGACAGAAGAGTAAATAAACACGATTTACTTTTAGTGAAAATAATTAGTGTTATATTTAAAGGTAAAACACAGCACAAAGTCAGTTCATTTAGACCGTATCATCTTGCTTCTCACCAAGAGAAAGGAAAAAGGCCAAAAAAAAACCAGCCTATGGGCAGGAGTCAAACTGATAACACTGTAATGTATTTTAGCATTGCATTTGAATAGATATAACCAAGAATAGTGTAAGGGGAGTGGGGTGGGGTGGTGTAAGAACATTTAATAAAAAACTCCTCAGCTACTTAGGTAAAATATTATTGGCTATGTCTTAGGACTGAACTAAAATTTTTAGAAGGGAACAGATTCTCTTAGTGTAGAAGTGTATCACAATGTGATGCAAGAATTCCACCTTATTTATAAGGTGGATAGCTATATCCTTTCTAACACTACTTTCTAAGGCTCTGGGTTCATCGCTATTCTCAGTCTACAGAGAAAATGTCATTGACAAATACAGGGAAATCTCAGAGGAATATATTTTATTTTTCCAATGTATGAAATAAGTATTTTTATATTTGTAAATAGTTATTTTGCTTTTGTATGTGTGCCATTGCAACTTCATAGAAAATCACAGCTGTCAAGAATATGAAGTTTATTTGATTCTTCTATTTCTGAGAGTACGTACGTACAATCATTACACAAAGAATTTATAATATTTACTAGGAGTAAGAAGGTAAACATTTTTATGTTTAATCCAATTTTGAAAGAAGTGTAAGGAAGTGTCCCACATTTTACACTGTAATTTATACAAATTTATACCTTCCCTTTTAAAAGCTGTATTCTTCCAACTTTAGCATTAGAAAAATGTTCCATAAAAGACATAACTTATCAATTCACATGTTGGTATGAAACTTTCCTGAATAGAATTCTGAAACACCAATTAAGAAAAAATAAGTTCTTGAGTACAAAATTTAAGCTGAGTTCTGGCCTCTCATGCAGGCATCTAGTGCATTCCAGAGCAGCAAACTACCAGCAGACACATGCTTCTTAGCATGCGGGCATGCATCTTGACTCAATGGCTCAGAGAACTGTTCTTCAAAATGTTTTCATTAATGACCACTAATTTAAGTCTTCTGCCACACAAATACACATGAGATGATGCAGAGTAACTTCAGGTGTACCAGTATGTGCCAAAGTGCCCAAAGGCAGAAATGTTAGGAATGAAGAACTGCTTTTCAGATTAAAAAGACTATGCATCAAAACAACCACAACCTACTCAGTGAAATGGAATATGCAAAATTAAATATATACTTCAACTCGTATGTGGCACTTCATGTAGTTCTCATAAATCCTAACCAAAAGTATTAATAAGTAACCTGTTAGTTTGATCATAATTCTGCAAGTGCATGCTGGAGGTTCTCACCTCTTAGTAATAACTTTTTAACTGTTTAAAAGAACCGCAACTTTTTTTAACGCATCAAGGTGTGTTAGAATTTAAGCAATACCATGCATTAACTTTAGTTTATTATCACAGTGAATATTATTTAACTATTTCCACTTCACTAAGACTCCTATTTCCTCTTTTTCTACAGAGGCAACATTAAATTTCAGTATAGCATCAGTTCTAAAATATGGAGAAATTGAACATAGTTACTTTGGGAGTTTCATTTGAGCAAGATTAGAGGTTGCAAAGGGATTCTAATGAGATTTCAAGAAAGAAACCAGTGTAAGACTGTAGATTGGTCAGACTTGCAAGTTGCTACTATTTCAAGAATGGTCAAATAGACAGCATTTCATGCATTTATAGTCTAATTACTCAGCATATTTATGTACTTAAATCACCACCAGAAACTATACATCATGATTGCAATGGTACAGCACTGTTTTCCAGAAGGTTACACACAAAACCTGTACACAACACTTAGGCTCTAGGGAGTAGTGATATAAAGCATGCGCTAGTTAAAATGTGTCCTATGAAAGTATACTTGCTACATGTGCACCTACTAAGAAATTAGGGTTTTAATGAGAATCAGTAAGAGCAGGAGAGATTTTCTTTCAAGGTTTCTATAAAAAAGTAGTATCTGTATGAAAAGAAGCGTGTCCAAAAGTCTTACTAACAAGACATTGTCCAGAAATTAGATGCCTTGCATTGAAAGCCAACACATCAGGAAAAGTAAGTAACAATAAACCACATGATCACTTTGTTTGGGATTTGAGGTTATTGGAGAATCTGAGAATATAAACACCTAAATTTCTTTGCAAGCTATATGTATTACTGTTAAGTTAGCTGAAATTTGAAAGCTATAATTCTGATCCTGGTCTTAATGGATGCTTTTGTCTCAAGATGTGACACTTTTAAAATACTTCTTTAATTTTTTTTTTTTTTCTAAAAGCTAACCTGTGTCTCATGTGTTAGAAACAGCTCTATCAACTGCCCAAAATACTGAGCAACGGTAGTGAGCGTTTCATTAATACAAGACTTGATGGACTTCAGTATCTGCTCATCTTCAGTTTGTATGCACCTGAAAAGAAAGAGAATGAAAATGGATGAAGGCAAAAAGATGCAAAAGACAACTATAGTTTTATCATGCTGAGCTCTGTGTTAATCATCAGGATATAATGAAAATTCAACTGTTCATAAGGACACCGTCTTTGTGACATTATACCAGACTTCAACCAAAGCTTTGTCTATAAATAGCAAGTATACCAAAAACAACAGTGGATTTGAAAAAATAGTTTTTGGGATCACAAGTTATTTCACAAACTGCAGGCCAAATTTTACTACAGATACTGTGCATTTATACTAGTGCAATTCTGCTATTTTTCACCTATGCTGACAGTTACAGCCAATCTATGATACCTGCATTTCAACTGAAGCTGTATATATCCATTTTTCCATGATGAAAGAAGTGCTTTTAATAATTTTCATTTCTTTACTTCTTTGCCATATTTTAACATAGCAGGATAAGGACCCAAAATGGGTGTGTGTCCAGGTAAGTAAAGTCCATTTAAATATAAACAGCACACTCAAAAGTCAAATTTGTCTTTCTATGCAGAAAGGTTACATACAACAGCTTTATAGTGTTAGTATAACTATTCTGTAACCAGTGATACTTGGCTGTAACCAAATGAGATATAGATGGAAAACTTTATACAATTCAAATGAAATAACTTGCAGTTCCTCACAGAAATGCATTCATTTGAACTGGCAAAACGTATTCCACCCAGGCAGGTCACTGTAATGGAAGACACAGTTTGATCAGGATCTCCACCTCCACAGTGGATTCCTTTTTAAGCTTTACCTGTCTTTTGCCCATCTATATGAACTTTTTGCCAAACAGACAAGGAGGGAGAGGTCTGATATGGGGCAAATACTAAAGATCAGAGTTCTTATTAAATCAGTCTCACTGTAGTATATGAGTAAAGTCTGATCTGTGTGGGTTTGGCAAAAAGTAACAATGTTCAAGAAATGTTCTTTCCTGATAATTAGATGGTGTCTCACCCCCTGATGATCCCCCTAGCAGAATAGCTAGCACAGTGTTTAAAGTAGATCAAAAAAGACTGAACTGTGCTGGAGGAAACAGGATAACTTATGTTAGGCAGAGGAAATATCATGAAAATTATAAAGAGATTCTTATTTTCCAGTCTCGGCATTCTGGAGTGCACAATGCTGAGTAAACCTACAACTCCAATTTAAAGGAATGTGTATGTATTTCAGTTTGATTTACTAATACATGCATATGTGCATACAGGAACATACATTATGATAGTCTTGCAATATAAGTTTTTACACCATCTGAAACCTTGGCTCCACAGAACTTCAAGGGAACATTGTCATATCATTAGAGCCAGACACTCTCCTCTGATGTCTAAAAGCCCTAAAAGAAATGCACTTGCATGCAGTTCTGTGTTTATGCCAGATTCTTTTTGCAACAGCACATCCCGTCTTTCATTAGGATGCAGTTTAGATAAAAGTAACTCACTTCACCAACCAAAGGCTACCGTTTAAAAAGCCTTTCACAGCTTCAGCAGTCTAGTTCAAACATTTGAGGGTGTTAGTGGATTTGTACTCATTAGAAATCCTACAACATAACAAGATCAATATTTGAACTAGAAAGTTTAAATTACCTTTCTGTGAATGCTGTAAATTCTGAACACTTGTCTAATAAAAGTTTTTCAAACTGCAGAGAGAGAAAGACAAAGTGGTTTTAAAGCAATATCCATACACACAATTGCTTTTTAAATAAATAATGTTTGCTTATGATAGTTAGAATGAAAACCCTCCAGGAATGTATTTCATATATAGACATCCTTTTTCTAATTTTCTGAATAAAACAAATAGAGACAAAACTGAAAAAAAAAAAAAAAACAAGAAAAAAAATATTTTCTACACAGTAAGTACAAAGGAAATCACAGGTGGGGGTTCTAATTACTTTGGCCCAGTAGTCCTCAAAATGAAAACTTTTTTCAACAGTATTAACACTCAGAATCAAGCCTATAGGATCCAAAATGAGTTAAGAGTGTTTCCATTGCTGAAAAGGGATTAGAAAGTCTTGAACAAAGAACCAATATTGGTATGTAAAGATTTCTTGCAGATTAAAGTTTTACTTATTGTAAATAAATAAATAAATATAATAATACACAGGACAAACACAACATCAGGAAAGGCATCCTACTTGGTGCATTTCTTTTGAAGAATTCCTGGAGAACGTATTGTATTCATTTATCATTGAATGCACATGGCAGTTGACTCTCACTGTCATGCTGTGGACTCTTTGCCATCTATTTTTCTCCAGCTTTTGAGAAATTCTGGTCAGCTCTGTGCTTATGATCCACGTTCTTTTTAATAGCAGCTGCAAGTTATCACATGTATTATATTGAGAAGAAAGTATAAGTTCATTTTGTTCATCCTTCTCAATGCTGATTGGCTTGGACTGGAGAATACACATGCATTCACAGTCTGTCATCAACTTCAAATCCTCCATCCATCTCTGAACAGAGTCCACCTGAATTAAGTGCATGCTAGAAGGCAGTGAAAGAGAAGGAAGAACAAGGTAAAACAAAATAACTTTAAATAACTACCAGCAATACCATAAAGTTGCATCCTACTAGATTGCAGTTGACTGACAAAAGACAGCTAACTGAGCAATTTGCTTGTTGTAACACAGTAACATACTTAGTTTTTTATGTCAAACACAAGTTTTGATTTTCTAATCACCCTTACACCACATACTCTGCCATAAAATCACTTGTGAAAATCCATAGATTAGAGATAAGCAAACAGAAGTTTAGACTACACTTTTGGGAAATGTTTCTTGTACATTCGAGTTTGATATGATGATGAGCAAAGCTATAGGTGTGGTTATTAATTATGTATGGGACTGTGCTGTCAGCTTTTCTTATACTTTGCCTATCATTCACAACAGAGAAAGTTTTACCTTGCACCATCTCTCCAGAGCCCTTCCACCCACACTGACACAGCCAAACAAAGACAGGGAATGCTACAGTTAGCAGCAATATCTGTTTCTGCCTTATCATAATCCCTTAAACCTCAGCCGCATTTTACTTTCCAACCTAGTACTATACCTTCCCACTTATTTTTCACTGTTCTGAACAATCTGTCCATCTGACTTCCAAAACATACACTTTGCTCTGCAGCAAATAAGATGTGAACCAGTGAGGCTGAAAAAACCCTTAATGAGTATATTCTGACACAGGGGCAATGGGCTTGCATTTTGTACCCTCCAGATAATAAAAAGTGGTACCCAAGAGCAGCTGTACTGAGCTGTTCTGAGCTAAGCTCTGTGAGGAATCCCGAGTTGCACAGAGTCTTGAGGTAGAGTTGCCTAGATTTTTTTCTTATAGGGAGGTGCCCAGATCGTAATAAAAAAATCAACTGAATTACCACCCCAACTATACACACATACAGAGCTAGCTCTCATTAAACATGACTAGTGTTATTAATGTTGTGTCTAATGGTATACAAAGATCAGGTATAGGATCCTAGGTCAGAGTTTACATAACTGTATTTATCCTTATCTACCTTGTCTTTGCAGACACACTGAGGTTTCTACTTTAATTTGGCTCAGAGAATTCGCTAGTGGCAGCATCGCTATCCCTTTGACACTCCGAATATTTGCTCCGAGGCCTGTCTGGCCCATTGCTACCTCCTGCAGTCTCTCAGACCACCTGCACAAAATGCAGGCTTCCCATCTCATATTGTGACTCTCCCCTACCACGCCTACCGATGGACCTGTTTCCCTTCGGAAAAGGGAGCTCCCCAAGGAAGGAGCATCATCTCCGCCAAGGGATCCCATCTGACCCTTGCTTCCAAACTAACCACAGAACAGGCACTGTCTATTGCCTCCAGAAATCATCCTTTTTTTTTTTTTTCAGATTTGACAGTAAGCCCAGATATTTCAGTTTACTTTTCCATTCCCAAATCCTCACAGGAGACCAGTTCCTCTGGTAAATAAATGCATTCAAAAACCACCAATTTTAGCATCAACAGTAGAAATAAGTATATATGTAAATATGTATATAAATCTACGGGACATTAACATAGAGCTAAGGGGAAAACACAAGATATTGCTGAAAGGCCATCATGTATATTCAAATTCTTTACATTTTCTTTAACGTAATGCAAATCTTAAAGTACTATCATTTATTGTTGCTGAAATTAACCATGGTTGCAATGTAATGACTGACTTTATCAATATCTGTCCCCCACGAGGCACATTATATCCCCTCTCAATGAAACATTATTCATGGTAATAAAGCAAAGCAGGAGGCTGAGAGTTCAAAGTATCACTGCAACTCTCCATGGCATAGTAGATGTTGGTTTTCATAGGTCTAAAAAAGTTTCTGTGGAATTTTTGAACACAAGCATGACTAGCAAGTGTAATATTTGCATACACACTTCCAAAATGGGTACTTTACTCAGCAAGAATTTCAGATTTCTGATCTACAATGAATATTTTTTTCTGAGTTTTCACCAGCTGAAAGCCATCTTAATTTCTAGCAAGTTTCCTTAATATGACATAAAATACCGCAAAACATTAGTATCTCTTTCTCTAGTGGAAGGTGGATTGATAATAAAAGGATTCCAAAGAATTAGAGATGAAAGGTGAAGAAGAAATAAAATTAAGTGAAAGCAAGAGAATATTGCCCTGTTTTCATCTGTTCCTGCTAATGGAAAGAAGTACAACTGTACAATTTAGGCTGCTCTGTCATTTAAACTTGGTATTCCTTAACCCACAGCAATGGCAAATATAACACATTTGACCTCTTTTCAGAAAGAATAACCATAGAAAAGTCCCCCCACTGACTATGTCAGCTTTATGACACATTATTCTTTAAAATACACATATATCATGTAAAATACATGAATGATTTTTATACACATCTCCTTGTATTTAGATAAAATTTTCCAAAGCATTCAACAGATGAGTTTGCAGATTAAGTTTTTAGAAATTAAGAAAAGCAAAATGTGTGATAATTCCTAATTAGCTATTAAGAGTCGTATTCCAGACAGCATTTATGGAACTCCAAAAACAAGATGAAAATTTCCATTTTGTCTCCCATTACTGAAAAAAAATAAAACCATCTATGCTTACAAAATAAAAACAGCCATAATGGGTCAGATAAAAAAAAAAGTGCCTAGTCCATTATCCTTCTCCCAACACAGCCATTAGGAGATACATAAGGAAAGATTATAAGAGGCATGGCATGAGCTGAACAACTTCTCCTTCCCATCTTCTGGCAATTAGTGGTTTAGGAACTTCCGAAGCCAGACGCTGTGTCTGAGCAGGAGGTTTATACAATCCATGAAAGAAAAGTAGCCATTAAACCCTTTTAGAACTCAGTTAAACTTTCATCCTTTACATCTAGTTCCAGTGTCTCACATTATTTTTTTTGTATGAAAAAGTGTTTCTTATTGTTTGTGTTAAACTTGCTGCCTGGAGATATTAACACAAGCCTTTTATTTCTTGTATGCTAAGAGATACTTAACTGGTAGTTGCACATTCACCCTCTGTGTAATTCATTTTATTTTTTATGTTCTCTTACTTATCTTGTTTCCAAGATAGAGAAACTTAGTCTATTTAATCAGTCACCCTACAGAAGTGATTCTACTCTTCCAGTCATCCACTTATTTTCCCCACCTTTTCAAAAAGTCTTTTCCAGTCTTCCCATACCTTAAGATGTGATGGCAAGAAATGCACACAATATCCAAAATTCAGGTAAATGGCATATTTCTACATTGGAATTACATTTTCTGCACAGTCCCTATTTTCCAACAATTTCCCAAAGTAATTTTGTTTTGCTTAAGTGTTATACAGACAGCTGTTTCTTTTTTACCTTCCAGAAAATCTACTTATTTTAATTCAGAATCTCTCATGAGTGATAATACGTAATTTAAAGTTCACTAATGTCATATGAGATTGTTCTTCAGTTCCCTGCCGCTCCTCATGCAGGACTTTACATCAGTAACATACAGTTTCTTCCGACATTTTGCATTTCAGTGACTCAGTATTATGAGACTTTTTGTGTTTGCATGTTATTTCAAATTATCCTGAACAGTTTTGCATTAGCAGGAAGTATTGTTGCCCTGATAGTACAAGTATTTTTCATTAAATACATTAAGCAAGATTGGTTTAAGTTTAAGGGACATCACTAGTGTGACTTTTCCCAGTTCTGTTTAATTGAGCAAGAGTAGCTGGGTAACTGGCAGATCCTGGTGTATATAGCTGATAACTCCTCACCAGTTAGAATTTCTGAATTTAGTATGTCATGGCATATTGACAAAAAAGCAATTTATCTAGACTCCACATTATAAAAGCAGCATTTCATGTAAAAACAGTAATAAAGATAATTCAGTGCAAAATAAAAATTCAAAAGAAAGTCTCCAGCATTTCTTCAAAGTCATCTTATTTTAATTGAGGTTGTAAAATATTTGATGAAGTTTTCAAGAGCACTCAACTGAATTTGTGTAACTAGAAATTTGAATAGCCTGGATTCTAGCAACACTTGCCAAAAAACACAGAGTCTTTTAAAAACTGTGTTTTGACAACATCATTTGGAGTCACTGGCTCAGACTAACAACATGTTTAAAGTATATTGCTTCAAAAGATGCTCAGACCTTGTGTCCTTGGACAGTCATTTCTGCATACATCACACACTGTGGGTAAATCTCATCCTGGAGAATTACCTCCCATTTTTTACAATAAGTAAAACTTACTTTAATCTGCAAGAAATCTTTAAGGAGGCATATTGCATTCAGAGTTCATTACCAGTATTTCTCTTCATTTTTGGTATTTTCTGTCATCTACTAGGTAGTTTAATGAATGACAAGATCTTTCGGATACACAAGATGGATTGACATCTAAAGGATTGTGCTCTCTCATGCTGGTGTCACATGAATACAAAAGTGAAGAATTAACAGCTAGATCATTTGTTTGACTTGCAGCCTGGAACTCTTTACATACACTTCTTTCTTTAAATTGCAAATGTTATAGTGAAAAAGAGTTATACCTCCATTTTAGCAGAATTTCACTAAGTGCAAAAGTTTCATCTTTTATAACATTGTGTTAAAGTCTGAGCTGATCAATTCATATGAATAATTCCAATGATCATATTTATAAAGTGTAAAGACTTCTGCTCAATGAAGTTATGTTTTCAAGGTTTCTTAGTCTTTTTATCCGTTTTCACCTATTTTGGCAGATTTATTGCCAATATTAACGACAGTATTTAGTACAGCTTCCAGATAGGCCCACAGTGAAAGTCAATGCCAAGTCTTACAACTGTGCTCAAATTTATTATTCTAATTACTGGTAGGTAATTAATTGGCAACAAACAACTTCTTGAATGGATTTAACCCTCTCCTTAAACATAAATCATCTCTAATTTTTTTCTGATTCATCTTCTGAAAATTATTCATAGGCACTCAGTGCACCCACAACCAGTTTCTACATCAATACAATGGGCAGCATTTAGTGAAGAACCATAGAGATGGCTCTTATTTATCTTCAAGTTGCTTTACACAGTAATAATTGTGTTAGAACCTTGCAGCTCCATTATATTTTATTTGCACTGAGTTTAACAAAAATTTATAGAGTGAGCTAGAGTGCTAGCTTAGAAGATACGGAATAGCCTTAAGGTAGCTGGGAAACAGATTCATGAATTTTAAGCAAACACACTTGCTTTGTAGATAATCCCTAAGGTAATAGAGGTCTATGAATATCTGGTATTTGTAAGTGATGCAGCAAACAATGTGGTTCCCCTTGGTTTTAAAATTCTTCTTTTTCAGTAGAACACCAGCACTCCAGCTTCACTAGGACAAAAGTTGGCTTTATTTAAATTATTTAAACCTTTAGAAAACACTAAAATAAAGCAAATTAATTCCTATTTTTTTGAGAGAAATTCACAGGCTATATTTAAATAGTATTTTAATTTGCCTGATTTGAATGATTACTTGATCATTATACTTAAGTCTAGTAATTTCTCCTGAAACATTTCTCAGAACAACTGAAGGAGAGGTGCACTGTGGTCAGCCAGATATTCTGAAGCATATAGTGGAAGGCAGAACTCTATTAGCCCTGATCACCCTTCTATGCTTTAACATTTCGACTTAATTTAGGAGTAGGTTTAAACCCCAAAGACATGCAGCAGAAGTAGTAGAGGCATTACCACTACTTTTCAGGAATCAAGCATGCCAGCAGGCAGAATTAACTATTGGTAACCAGAACTACTCAAAGATGACAAGTAATATACAAATGCATTACAATGGTGGCATTAACTTTTTTGCTGACTAGGGACATTTCAATATTGTTATTTTTCTAGTAACTGTTCTCTTAAGCTGACCTGAAGCTAGCAATAGCCTCTCCTTGCCGCTTACTGAAACTTCAGCACCACCAGATTCAGTTTGGCATCTGCACTCTGGGAGGATGGAGTTGCTCAAACCACCAGCTGCCTCGAAATCAGTGCTATTATAGATGACATGTTAAAATCACAAATGGCTTGTGCCATGTTAAGTATTTATCCAGCTTCTGGAAGGAGATAAATAAAAAACAGCCAACGCAACTTAGAACTAAACATTTGTGGGCAGGTTACAGCATTTTGTGAATACCTGCATTTACCAATATAAAAATGTCTGTAAGAAAATTAAAAATACCACAAACAGTTGTAATGTATAACATGTGATGTGTAAATCAACTAGAGCTCCATCACACCTATTTAAAAGGCCACATAAATCATTTAGTGCTAAGTGATGCACCAATGTTCTCAGATCTTTATGCTTTTCTCAGAAATCCTCACTGTAAAGTTGGCCCTCTAAAAGCGCCTGGAAATGTTTTACCATCGCAGACTTACTGGCCCACTACAGAACATAAGGAAGACACAATAAAACAAAACAAAAAAAAAAAAAAAGCACATGAAAAGCAATCATCAGAGACCAATTAAGCTTGCTGATTAGCTTATGTAAAATCTTGGATAAACATATATACTAATTTTATTTATATGGTTAGAGTTTAAGTAGAGCCAGATCCTTTCCTCTGTTGACTAAAGGGATAGTCAGAAGACAAAAGGACTACTTCAAACCGTGTTTAAAGACTTTTAATTTGTGCCTGGTACCTTGCATTGCTAAAACAATAGGTGTCTTAACATGCATATAAGCTACTGAGTTCACGGAAGGTAAAGAGAGCAGCAAAAGAATATAATTTCCTGACAGAAAGTAAAAAAATGCCAAATAAACCCTGTTATCAGCAAGTTAATGACAGTATAAGGCTGCTAATATGCCTGTTTACTGGTAAAGCTGAACAAACAGTAAGTTAATGTCAATTATCAGCAATTAAAATATGTCTATTGAATTTATATTTGTATACTACTATTAATTCCTACTTGCAACAAACACTACTGCATTAGTAGCATCATTTTAAACTAGTAAACAGACTAAAATTTGCAAAATTAATTAGCTTGGTGGACCCTATGACATCGGCATATTTAGATTTAGTAAACTGTTATGGTCTCAGATCAGACTTGGTGGACTTCATCAAAATTGATGAATCTACCAGACTTAGAAGTAAGCAATTTTAGCCACTCCGCTATTTGGATAACATGATTTTGATGGGGAAAAAACCTGCTCTCCCATTGACCCTTCTACTTGAGACTCTATGTTGAAGTCAGATGGGGGACTGCCAATATAAATCCTAAATCCCTTCACCCAAATGTGTTGGTATGAGTTACTGACATGCTTCTATTTTTTTTTTTTTAATCTCCATTTGATCACTGGTGAAACTAGAAATGAAAGTGAACATCAAATCTGACAAGTGGAACTCTATGATGGAGCACTCTAAGAAAAAATATTGGCCTTTTTCATTCTGTCTATGTGCAACAGAGTCAGTTACTAATTGAAGGTCAGAGATAATCCATTTACAGTAGGACACTGATTACCACCTAAACTCTGTTTTCTTCTGCAAGTTCATTTCAGCTGTAGTATGCACTCATCAACTACACTGGCTTGGATGGACTCTGGGCTGAGATTTCTCACATAGCCAAATCTGCCAAACTACAGGGCATTTCTGCGTTCTGCATGAAGAAAAACAAACATACATTGAGCTAAAAAAATAATCTGCTGACCAAACTTTGTGAAGGATATGGGTTCTTTTTGTTCCGCATGTTACTTGATCATTTGCTCTGCAGCAAATAAACAGATTTCCTTACTTTCTCAAGCAAATTGTCTGATGAGCCAGATGAAATAGCTATTCCCTTCATCTGAGGTTAGGTCCTAAAAAAAGAAACTCTTCTGCAATTCACAGACTAAAGCACTGCTGAAGAGGCAAGATCCCACCACTCCTGTTCTCTTTGCAAATGATAGCCTGGGTCTCATATAAATGCGAAACAGTTTTGTTGGTTTTTTTTTTTTTTTATTTTTCCTAAAAATGAGGTACCAGAGCTGACGGGTCTTAGCTGTGGGTGCAATGGCATAGTCCATGACTTTGAGTATGCACAGTTCAATGTAAGCAGAACAGCGTAGCCTGATGGAACATCACAAGATATGAGAACATTTTCACTACTTTTGAGCCCAACATCCTAACTGCAGTATGTCAATGATGGTCTTGAAGGCATGTTGTCATCAATATAAATTGCCAATTACTGAATACACAAAAAGTTCTCACTCCCATAAATAGCTGGGTATGTTTCATGCATTGTATGACAGAAAAGTCAACAAGGCCATCCTCAGGAGCTAAGATGATCAAGATATTAATCAGAGTTCATCCCAGTTCATTGCTTCTTGATTCTCAGACTACACCTGTAATTTCAGAGGACAATATTTCTCATAGCCTTATAAAAACAATATGCTGTAAGAGAGAAGTCCTTATACACACTTAGTAGGAAGAAATAGAAATGAAAGAGAGGAGAAAAACAACACTGGAAATAATTTGGGGCCACAGATCATGGCAATTCTCATTCACAATCACAAGCGAGGACTAATTTGGAGTCTAACATGAGAGTTCATAAAAAAAAGCGCCACTGCCTTGTTGAACTTATTTTTTTTTTCTTCTCTTCCTCTGAATCTGCTTTAATTTCTAGTTTAATAACAAACACTACAGCTCTCTGCCATTTTCAAAGAAGTTATGACATGCATTATGAGCAGCACCATTAGCCTTTCACCCTTTACTATTTACTCATTTAAGGTCCTAACCCTACTGATTAAGCAAAGCCTGGATTACCAAATGAGGGAAGCAAGATCCATTTTACAGGGAGTTACGAGATCAGTATTACTTAGGAGACTACAGAAATCTGGGGACCCTCATCTATTGCATGGCAGTTCCAGGTAAAACTGTCTAAAAAGGGGTAAGAAAGGCATAACCTGATGTTGGCTTTTTTAAATTTCACATTAGAACATTAACGCTTCAACAGAAAAGTTAAAAAGATGAAAACTAGCAACTGTGTCACAATTACTAGAATGAGTTGGTAAAAATACCTAATAGGAGCATTCAAATAAGAAAGCTGTTTCTAATCAAACAAATTCAATATTTATGTACATGCTTATATACTTCAGAGGACTGAAAATTAAATCTTACGTCATCAAATCCACTCTCCGAAACTAGAAGCAACCATATCAGATAATTTGTTCCTAAATGCCTTAAAAAAAGATAACCCTAAACCTAATTTATTCTGGGCTCAAAAGTGTGCTATTAAGTTGCTAATCTAGAATTGTACTGCTCCAATGGTTAAAAGTTTCCTATTTCTGATCTAAGGTTTTTAAAAGCTAGTTCATTATCATTTGGATTGCTTTTTCCTATAAAGTAAGGATTAATCTTCCAATTCATTTCTAGAAAGGAAACACATCCTCTCAGCTTCTGTTCTGCAAGACCTAACAAGAAAAATTTTTTAGGTTCCTTTCATGAAATTATGCCTTTTCCACTCCCCCTGCCCTAAACAGCCTGATAGATCTGTAGCTGCTGAAAAATTCATTTTTCCCTGAAAGACTTGGTATTGTGCTTTAGAGCAAATGAAGTCTTAAAGTAGCTTGAATAATGACATTAGTACATCCCATCTCAAAAAATATTTAACTTCATACAGTCTAGAACTGATCTTGCTGCCTTCATCATCACATCTTACTGGCAGATGCAGCCACAGCCATCTCATTATCAACTAGCATACATAGGTCCTTCTCCTAATTTTGTTTTCCATTGAGTGATCTACAGATTGTTGCAGATGTTCTTGTTCTCAGCCCCTAAATGCATAACCTTGAGATTTCAATTACTCAACCCTTCAATACTTGAAGTCTACTTCTAATACCCTGCTTTCAAAAATAACCTTTGTCATTACCCTTTCCCATTTTACCCTTTGCCTAATAGCTACTGTTTTCAGTATTTACTGGTAAATTACCACATTTATAATCTCCACTGAATTTTTTTATTAAAATGGAAAATAGGAGAAACAAAGTTATTATTCAATACAATGTACCTGTGGTATGTTCATGTTTTGTCATCCCTTTTCCTGCTTAATCCCAAACCTTTTGCAACTCTTTACTAGAATTTCTTCCTTTTCCTTTTCAGTTCTGTCTTATTCCACCTTCTCTCACTCCTTACATATAAGCACTATGCTTTTCTACTTCCCACTTGGAATTGCTACAAAATTTTGATAGCAAGTTTGGCAACCTGAGTAATTTTCCTGCCTTTTGAAGATTGAGTTATTCTTTGCTTCTCTCTCAGATATGTTTCTTTCTCTTTCAATGCACTTAACAGTCAAAACTAGATGCTTAATGTTCCTGTCCTTACTAGAAATTCTTTGTTCACTCAGGGTATTATGACAGTGTTTTATGTCTACTCCTTACTAATTACATAAAGTAAGCATGCATTCTTTTCTTCTAATCTTCTCAGTTAGTGAAGTCAGAAGCATTCATATATATCAAATCGCTTTTCTGAATAAAAGCCTTATTGGAAAAAGCATAACTGACAGTACATGCTAGACTAGAGTCATAGAATCACTGAGTCATAGAATAGTTAGGGTTGCAAAGGACCTTAAGATCATCTAGTTCCAACCTCTCTGCCAGGGGCAGGGACACCTTCCACTAAACCGTGTCACCCAAGGCTATGTCCAACCCGGCCTTGAACACTGCAGCGATGGAGAATTCACAACTTCCCTGGGCAACCCATTCCAGTGCCTCACCATCCTTACAGTAAAGAATTTCTTCC
>JASSUY010036092.1:27879-43904 GCA_032466535.1 Forpus xanthops
GGTGGTGCACGGCATGTTCAGACTTGGTATGAGGTGATGGGGAGCACTGCATGAGGAGACTTGGTATCAGGTGATGGGGGGGGGCACTGCTTGGTCAGGCTGGGTAGAAATTAGTTGGTGAGCTCTTGTATACTTTCCTTGTATTTGCTTTGTCATTATTATTACTGGTGGTAGCAGTTCGTGTTATACCTTAGTTACTAAACTGTTCTTATCTAAACCTGTGGGAGTTGAATTCTTTTGATTCTCCCCCCCATCACCCCGGGACTGGGGAAGAAAGAGAGGGGAGTGAGTGAGAGAGCAACTGCATGAGCTTGAGAGGCTTAAACCATGACACACATGTAAGGAAAAAGTTAGTTTTTGTTAACAGAAACACACTCTTCAAATTTACTTAAAGCAGCTGCTAGGTGATATTCAACATTACCAATCTGCAATAGTGCAATAGCATGATTAGGCATAACAAGGCTTAGCACATTCAGTGAATCTGCTTTCTTGAAAACTAGGATCCCTTCATTAGGCTGATCTCTTTGAGTTGCATGAAGTGGTGGACCACTTAGTTCTCTTTTTTTTTACTATCTTATGTGTCACAGACTTATCAAGCCATCATAGTGTTCTGATCCTGTCATACTCTACTATTTCTTATGATCTATTCATTTTTCCTGTTTAGCCATACAGCTGCTGGGAAAGGTTCCTTCTATATACCACTTCCCCACAGCTAATTCATAGGGTTGGGAAAGAGTACACTTGCAGTTCAAGTTTAGTGTTCTTTGATGCCAGGAAACTCACACAGACAATAAAGCCAAGGATGTGGCTTCTTCGCTGTCTACTCAGAGCTGAAACTGTTATATAACATTACTGCACAACTCAATCAGAGGAGCTATTCAACTTTTATGGTAGGTTTTAGGAGGTCTTTCCTAAGCATTCATGGCAAATAAACAAGACATCTAGATACTTTACTTCAGATTATGCCAAAACTTAACTGAAATCTGTTAATGATATAACAGGTATAAAGTGTAAGTCATTATAATAACAGCAGGGAATGCTGAAATAGTATTGCGATTTTAAGGGCTAAGATTACAATATCATTACTTCACAATTAAAAAATTGTATGAGCTTCCAATAGTACTGCAAATATATCCTAAACTTCCAGAAACCCATCTACATTATTAGCAAACTTCACAAAGCAGACAAATATCAAATTGCAGTAAAAATATTTGGTAGACTAGAAGAAATAAAAATATTTGTGTCAATGCATCATTCACATTGCTAGATTCACAAGCATTAAAGTAAACTCCCATGTGCAGTATAAAATCTTAAACACAGAACCAGCTAGCAAGACTCTTCTGAAAATAGAGCACAGACATCCAAGAGGTCTGGTAGAATATTTGTAAACCTGATTAGCGTCTCTTATGAAATGTGATTCATTAAAACAAGTAAACAAAACAGACCACAAACAACACTGAATTCTTTGAAAAGGCCTTGCCTAGTACTAGGGAAAACTTGCAGAGAAGCACAAACCATGGAGTCAAAGCCATAAGAAAAATGGCTAGAAGTGCTGGCCACAGGGTGTAAAGTTGACAGGATTACTAATTTCGCGTCACAATAAAAATTTCATGCAATAGGCTTGAAGACACAATCAGAAAGTATCTATTTCTGGCAGATAATGTAAACTAGCATTCAGGCAACTTCTATTGCTGCTATTTCAAAGGCATTAACCCAAGGGCTCTGTCTGAAAAGGATACGAAGTCCCAGACACAAGATACTCATTAAGCAGATGAGGACTGCTTATTTCTCTAATACACAAAAAGAAGAGTCTTTCCTATAGAGTCCCACATTTCAAAAATATGAATTCTGAAAGCAATCATCCATTTTTCTTTTATGATAGGCTATATTACCACTAACTTGACCTCGTTCCATTGCTTTGTGTGTCACATGCTATGAAACATGCTACTGACCCTGACAAGAGCGATTCAAGATAAATGATGGTGCTTGATCATTTAAAGAAGTTCACAACTAACAGCAAGTCACAAATATTAAATTAAATGTTAATGAGAAAAGATCTAGTGAGACCAGTTGAACAGATTTTTTAAACTCAACAATTTGTTTGCATCTTAAAGTCACCATAACTTCACAATTTCAATGAACAAATTCAAATTTCCTTTGGGTTAAAAGTCAAAATTCTCTTGTGACTTCTAAAACTGAACATCAAGCATTTTTATAGCATAGCTCTGGAAAGTAATATAATATGTTGCTACAGGATGTTTTAGAGCTGAACATACAGTGAAAAAACTATCAGAATGAAAAGGTTCAGAAAAACCTTGCATTCTGTCAGAGGTACATTATTGTCAGAACACCGTCTTTTCTTTTGTAGTACTCTCTGTTCCTACAGGTTACTGCAAAAAGAGGTTTCTCAAAGTAATAATAATAATAATTTAAAAAAAAGAATATTTTCAATTCCCCAGCAAATATTCCATTCTTAAGTGTTTTGTAAAAACTCAGAGACCCATATAAGCGCACTGAACTTTGAAGTCTGGAATTCTACAGCTCTAGCTCTTGTATTACAAATAACATAGTCTTTCTTTGAATGCTTTGAAAGAGATGTAAGAAGAGTTCTTATATCTTCCTAATAAAAGGGATTTAGGGAAGGTAGGATTCAAATTAGCAGGGCAAGATTTATGTACAGTAAGTAGTCTAAAATACAAGCAGAAAATACAAACGTTATTTACTACTTCATACAGAGTGCTTGTCAGACAGGAGGTCAAGTATACAGATGTAGGTAGGAAAAGGCAGAAATACAGAACAAGCTCTTGCTTATCAGCAGTAGACACTGTAGGAAACTATGAAATAGAAAGCATTCAGCGCTTAGAAGATGTCTAAAAAGTGTAAGGGCAATCACTGATTAGACAAAGCATTTACAGCAGTTGTACTTTAACATATTTTATGAACTTAAGCACAGTCAGAGTTATGTACACTTATAACTGGATTACTCATTCTTCAGGTAAAAGTGTTATAAGAAAAAAGAAAAATCGATGCAAATCTTGTGAAGACAGGCACTAGTAACAAAAGGGGAAACAAAGTGTAGAAGCCATGCAGACAAGAAGTACAAAGATAAAAATAAACTCCAGAGATGGCTAAAAAAAGAATAGAGCAAGATGAAATAAAAGGGAATAACCTTTATTCAGGTTAATTCACAGAAGTCACAGTGCTAAGAATCATTCACTTGAGAGCTTGGGTTGATTTTTGCTGTTGTTTTTGTTTGGTTTACTATTTGTGTTGCTTCGCTATTTTGGTGTTTGTTGTTTTTTTCATAACACCTCTTCCTTACTAGGAATATTTTTTTAAGTTTTGGAATTTTTTTTTTAATGGAAATTTAATTTCTATCATAATCCTTTTTAGACTTCCATATTTCTATCTCATATGTCCATATCTTCCAAAAGGCTCTCCATGTTTGTAAATCCTGATTTGGCAGAGAAACAAGTGAACCTTGTTCTCCAAATATCAAAATTCTTAGTTTCTTTCTTTTATTTCAAGTCTCAACTTTCAAATTTTGGCAAACGTTATGTGTCAAAACATTAATTGATCCCAAACAAATACTTTTTCTTCCAGCTTCCTAAAGGTTTTAGCATCATTTCAATCAGTACCTCTTTCTCCACTGGGCAAGCAGCAAAGCACTTAACAGAATTGCACATGGTGTCCAGCATTTCATGGACCGAAGTACCCTACAGGTCTAGAGGTAGCATTAGAAGTTTTGGTTTACTTAAAAACTGAAAGTTATTTTGAACAATCTATAAATTCATAGAATGTTTTGGATTGGAAGGGACCCTCAAGATATCTAGTTCCAAACCCCCTGACATGGGCAGGGACACCTTCCATTAGGCAGGCTGCTCAAAGCTCCTGGGGATAGGGCAGCCACAGCTTCTCTGTGTCAGCCTGTTGCAGAGCCTCACCACCCTCACAGTCAAGAACGTTCTCTTAATATCTAGTTTAAGTCTCTTTCAGATTAAAGTCATTCCACCATGTTCTGTTGCTGTACTCCCTCATAAAAGTCCTTCCCCTTCTTTCCTCTAAGCCTCTTTTCCTCTTCTCAATGCCCCACCTGTATTTGTGCTTGGGATTGCCCTGACGCACATGTTAGACCTCACACTTGGCATTGCTGAACTTCATAAGGTTCACATGGGCCCACCCCTCAGCTTGTCCAGGTCCTTCTGGATACGAATTCATCCAGAATTCCCTGAAGTTAGTAACAAGATGGTATTCCAGTTCACATCATCTACATAGAAAAAAAAAAAAAGGTTTGGGGTTCTCTCTCACTATGGATTCTTTAAATCTGTCAGTGTCTCCCTTGGACTTTGAAACCAGTCAATAATTTTTTCTCTTTTACAGCAAGTCCTCAGTGTTTAACCCCACCTCAAGCCATCCCAAATTTTCCCTGGATCTAAGTGGACAAACACATTATAGATTTCTACATACCAATTTCATCTGTCTTTACATATAATCAGACAGGGAAATACAGTTGTGGAAATGTATTTTCTCTCATAACCAAGACAAATTTATCTCAAATTTTTATACCATGAAATTTGACAGCTTCTCTACTTCAGCTTTCTGTACCTTACACTACTGTTAATTCTAGGGCCATCAATAGGTCTGTTGCTAAGCTTCGGCATCAGCTATGCGGGGGGGCTTCTCAAAAAGAACTTCTAAAGCCCTGCTCTTGCTGCATGTTAGAGAAGCACAGATTATTACAGTTTCAAATCTGAACTTCAAGAACATGCTGATTTTTGTGTATGACACTGGCAAACACCAGCTCCTAGGTTTTGTTTTGAGTTTTGGGTTTTTTTTTTTGGTTGGCCGGCAGAGAGGGGAGAGGGGCTTGTTTTCACTCAATTCAGTTTGTTTGTTTCTGTCAGTAATTTCCATCTCTTACATAGTATGCAGATCACATGTATTTGCTACAGCTTGTGTAGCTCTTTTCACCAGAGTGTGCGTGCAGAGTGAACAGATCTCCAGGAAGATATGGAAAAATAGCACTGCAATAAATAAAAAAGCTTAGGACGAACAAAGTAGGTGAAAAAAAAAAAAAAAACAAAACCAAGCCCCCTCCCCAAAAAACACCAAAAGACATAATGGAATGAAGTCAGATTCCTTAGGAGCTGATACTCTAACACATTCTTATTGACAGAGGGCACATAGATCTTGATTTATATAATGGGACACCTAAGCAGATCCTCTAGAAAAGTTACAAGAACACCTGCAGATACATAGTACATTTGAAAGGGCAATGCAAGGCTATAAATATGAGTGGCATGACCTCATTCATATTGTTCTTTCATAGGACTCTAATCTTTAGTTCAACAAATAAAGGAAGAAAGTAACAAAAGGAGGAAGGACAGTCTTTTGGTTAAGAACTGGAAGACAGGAAACCTGGATGCTCTTTTTGACTCGTCCACAGAAGTCCCTTACAGAAAACTTTTCCTGCATTGGGGTATCCAATGGAGGAAGTGAGGTTGAGAGATGAAAGGACTTAACCACAAGTACCTAGATTTGAAAGGTTTGTCTACTTTCTCTGACTCATTACCTTCACCTGAAAGAGTGACAAAAAATTCTCATCTATACCCCAATGATGATACAAACTTATACCAGAAATCCACATAATTATAGTATTGAAACCAGGAAAAAGGAACTATAGACACCTCTTGGGTTTATCTTCCTGGTCCACATTCAAAGTGTTGACCTTTCATAAACAATCAAAACACTCTCAAACATTTAAATAATCAGCACTGCCCTTTTCACGTGGGCTGAAATCATAACCACCAGTATCATCATTGATTTTTGAAGCTCTAAGGATGCTTAGACAATGTATTGAACAGTCCAGCAGCATTGCATTTCTGAAGAACAGGAAGAAAAATTCTCTCTGCCCCCCTACCCACTTAATTTTTGAGAGTTCTTCCAAGCCATACAGGCCAATTTTCAAACTCTTTCATCAAGAATAAGTTTTGTGGAGGTTTTTTTTTAGTTGTTTGGTTCTGTTTGATTTGGTTTTGCTTAGGTTTGGGTTTTTGGGGGTTTTGTTGGTTTTGTAGGTTTTTTTGATTGTGGCAGTTGTGTGGGTTTTCTAACTTAATTTCCATAAAAATCTTTATTTCTCTTTAGAAAATGTCTCATCATACTGTATCTCTCAAAATTACTATATTGAACTTCACATGTAATCTAGAAGCAAAAAACTGTGTCCTGTTTCACTTTGTTATGAACACTTTTTATTTAGCTGAATAAGTTCAGATTCAGCACCCCAAATGTTTAGATGACAATCCAATCTAGAAAGTACAAGAAACCATGACTGCAGTGAAAATTAACTGTGCAAATTACAATTTTATCCTAAAGAAAACAAAAAAGCCAAATAACATTTGTTACACAAGAGGAGGAGCAGGGACAGAAGAGAAATGCAGCTTCTACATTGGCTTCATATCTGGAAAAATTCACCAGAAATATTGAAAAACAATACCAAGAGAAAGATCTGAGGAAAGGATCACAGCATTTTTCAAAAGCTATACTAAAATAGTTGTACTGCAGAATGTGGATATATATGCATACCTAAGGAAAATATACACCCTACACATGTGATAGTGAACTGACCATCACTGACAACATTATTCTTCATAGTCCTGCGAAGTGCTCTACACAGTACTACTGACATTTTTTGGATATTAACTACATCAATTTCTTTTATAAAACTGATTTCCAAATGTTTTGTCTCCTGAAACACAAAACTATTACTAATTGTAAGTTCCTAATTCTCTGAAACAGGAATATATAGTTTCTATAACAATAATTTGGTTGAATTTCTTTTACCCACCACCAGATACTGTATAGTTTTAAATACTGTATCCATAGCAGTCTAGGCACCAATTAGAGAAATTAGGTTTCTCAGTACATTAGAAAACCACTAGAATAGTGACTCAGTACTCTAGAGACTTTCCAATACAAGCTGTGAATTCCCACAAAAGCTGGGTATGAAGAAGAGCATAAACAACAACTCATGCAGAACAGAGACTTGGCTAAAGGCCTCAGCTCTAATTTCTTTATACAGATAATTTGACTAGAATGGCTGCTGTGGAAACACTTGAAATCAGTTTTTATATGCATGGTACGCTTTTCCTTTGGAAACAGGTATTCTTTAGGGATGTGTCTACTTCTGAAACAATCTAACCTAAGCATCAAAGAAGACATGGTTGTGGCGCTGCACAGGACTATCAGTTGGATTTGTGTTACCTTTTCCCTGTGACACAACACAACAGTACATGCCTTTAAGTCCCTCTCACAAAAAAGCAATAACATGAACTGGAAATCTGGGACACACATACATTCAAGGCTTGGCTGGAGGATCAATAAAAATATATAATACTTGCATCTTGTATTTTGAAACCTGACATAAATTCCCTATAGGATCCATATAACACTTTTAATCCAGAGAAACTTAATCTCACATAAATCCCATTTCTTTGGAAGTGCTATTATGTTGAGTGTTAAAAAGCATAATCAAGGAAAGCATTTCATACAATTCCTGGATTTTTTTGATCTAGCCCACACTATGTCCTTTCTGAAAAAATCAGGGTAAAAACACATTTCCTCATTTTCATTTCCAGCCTTCCCTGTGCATTCACACCTGTGACCACTGACAAATTCTGTCTGCCCATTCTGTTACATGGGCTTTCTCTGAAATAACCCTCATCAAAAAGCAAAAGGATCCTCTTTCAAAACACATGTAGAAAATAAGAGCTTTTTATTTTCTTGGGAGTAGGGACTGTATCTATTTAATTTTTACCGTATAGAATAGCCCTGATGAGCCAAGCTGTTTGCCAGAATATTAGTGCGTACTACATGGCACTTCTCCAGATCACTTCTTGTGCTAAGATGCATCATAGAGCAGAGTGGATGTAAGGTGAAGTGAATTTGTTCACATAGTATGGCAGAGTTCTGCTTCCCTGAATGCAATAGAACTGACCTGAAGGCAGTTTCCTTTTCCAGAAATCTTTAGCTTACATAATACAGTGCTTTCAGTTCTGTGTTGCTGTTACCTTTGAGAGCTGCATACTACTGCACATTTCCAGTCTGCAGCTGACTTACCCATTCGTTTTATAGGCACACAAAACTTGCCACCATCAACCCTTGTCACCGACAGGACCTGCTGCCTTTTGCTCTGTTTGCAGCTAGTTTTCTACTACAGTAAGAGACTTCACCGGCCCTTTCGCCATATTCTTGGCACAGCAGTTTGCTTTAACAGCTTTGATTTTTTTATCCAGGATTCAGCTTTTGGAACCCAGCAGAAGCAAGCAACTTACCTGGATGTCTGGCACTTTATCTGACTATAGGGTTGTCCTGAGCATTTGCATGGTAAAGTCATTAGTCTGTCTTCTCTATTATGTGCATCTGAAGTAATATTCCATAGCTCCATCCCATGAAAAAAAAATTAAACTCGTAAGTATAATGGGACACCTCATTACAGTTTATTCTAGTCCACTCCATGCTTGGCTAATCAGGATTTTCTAGGACTCATTTATTTCCAAAGCAAGTTTCAGCTAGAATCTAATGAACAGTACCGGTTGCAGTTACAGCTAGAATCTAATGAACAGCACCCTGGCACATGGGATCCCCAAACTATGTTCCTCTACATAGCATTTCTTCCAGAAGACTATATACTCATGCAGTCTTACTTTGATTGTGAGCTTAATGGTATTATCAAAGTACCTGCTAGAAAACTTAGGTAGCAAAAAGTGGAGAAATATAAAATTCCTGATGAAGAAAAGCATCTAATTTTGAGACTGCATGTCAGCAGCCAGTTAATTACAATAAAATATTACAACCTGACCTGAAGAAAGACTAGGAGAAAGACTGAAATGTAAATCCTTCTTATTTTTGATTTTATTTCTGCATACAGTAGCCATACACCCTCCCCCAAAAAAAAAAAAAGCACAACCAACAAAAAATAAATTAAAAAAACAAACCACAACAAAAACACCACAATACAAAACCAGTAGTTCCACACAAAAAGTCTGTAGTTCTATGAGAATGTAAAAGGTTATCGTACTATTTTTTTCTTTTCATGTGTCAGGGGTTCAGCAGTAGCAGTCATTTTTCTCCTTCATAGTAGCTGGTGCAGCGCTGTGTTTTGATTTTGGGCCTGAGAACAGCGCTGATAACACCAGTGTTTTCAGTTACTGCTTGGTAATGTTTTGTCTGACCAGGGACTTTCTGAGCCTCATGTTCTGCCAGGAAGGAGGGGAAGCCGGGAAGAAGCAGACAGGACACCTGACCCAAACTGACTGAAGAGGTATTCCATACCACAGCACATCATGCCTAGGATGTAGAAACAGCAGAGACCCAGAAGGGTGGAGGGGGCACTGCGTGGTCGAACTTGGTATGAGGTGTTGAGGGTGCACTGTTTGGTTGGGCTGGGTGGAAATTAGTTGGTGAGCTGTTGTATTCTTTCCTTGTATTTGCCTTGTCATTATTATTAGTGGTGGTAGCAGTAGCGATTTGTGTTATAACTTACTTACTAAACTGTTCTTATCTCAACCTGTGGGAGGTTGCATTCTTTTGATTCTCCTTCCCATCCCCTGGGACTGGGGAAGAAAGAGGGAGGAGTGAGTGAGAGAACTGTCTGAGGACCTTAAACCACAATATCATTGAATGTCCATTTTGCTAAAGTGAAAATATACTATGCAGATACAGCTACTAGATGCCAACCAACAGACACATTTTTAAAAACAGCTGATTAGCAGAATCACCAATGTCTCTGGTCCCACTAGGGCACCCAAGACAGGAGAGATTATACTATAAACTTCATATCATTACGATACCTAAATCTGAAGAAAGTCAACAAGGTTAAAGAAATTTTTATTTACAATGTGCACCAGTTTTCAGAGTACAGTAATTTCCATTGATTGCTATCATGACAGAGAACTGATCCAATAAATATTCACACCTCTACTGCAAACATGTTCATCCATTTAAAATGATGGCTGTATATTCACTGTCACAATTTACCAGACTTCAGGTATGCAAATTTGAAAATGCCTAGGGAAATACATTCCAAATTTTCACATTAAAAATTAGGCTTTAAAGCATATTTGGATCCTCAAAGGAAAATGTAGCTGCAGCCTTAGAGACATTTAAGCACTCAAGCCTGGATGACAGAGTGCACCACTTACCGCTGAACTGGTAATGGAAGGAAATCTAAGTGGTCCTCACCCTTAAAAGCCATATCTATCCTGTTCTTACATGCACTTCTTCATAGGCTGGAATCTAGAAAGAAAACAAACACTTGTTTAGTAAACATACAGAAACTTAGGCCTCTTCAGTCCATGGTGGCATGGCATTCTCCTACTGATTTGTGGAGCTCATTATAAGCAATTCAAAAGTCTCTACCTCAGGCTACCACAAAATTCCAACAGCTAACAAAGGCCGGTAAGAACACAAGCAACATAGGGTTCACATATTCCTGAACTTCCTGGACTACTGCACAAATCATAGCCATCTGTGCTGAACATTTCCAAATTATTTAGTCTCATTTATTTTGAATTAACTTGAACTATTAGCATGATTGTAATTCTTCAGGTTATTGTGATAAAGACTACAGGAGAAAGCAAGTGTATGCTCATGTGATTTCAGGATCATTTAGTACTATATTTAGAGAAAGGCCCTTGATGTCTAAGTCACTGAAGTACAGGGCCCTTCCATGTTAAACAAGTTTATTTTTCTATCAGTTTGAAAAGCTCTATACATCGTTCCTCCATGTTTTTCCCTTCTACCTAGTAACTAAGAGACATATCCAAACACTCTTGTAGTAGAAAAAAGCAAGAAAGGAGGAAGAAGCTCCTCATTTTCACACACATAAGAAGTGTCATCTCTCTCCCTCTACTTTTAATTTGCCCTGTCTTATATTAGGACCTTACTTACTAGAGGTGAACGTATATTCTCAACACAAGCCAGGGAGGAATTATTCCACCGAGAAGGGGAAGTCATTCCAACTCATCTACCTGGCCAGAGGAAAACTAATGTAATAATTGGATATATTTGAAGGAAAAAGATTAATCCATGAGTCAAGAAGAACTAGGAGATGAATTAATGAATTTGGAGAAACAGAACGAGAGAGTGGGGAAAATTATGTTTTCACAGATCTGAAGAAAAACCAGAGATCAATGGCTCTCACTCTTGAAGAAAATACTTTACACAAGAAATTGATGCTGTTTGTGTCTCTAGCTAAGGCAGAATGTTTTTGATGTCACCACTACTGAAATGCTGTCATTTGGTTATTGTCTACATTCTGCAAGCTGAGTCAGCCAACATTTAAGATATTCGCCACACTAAATTGTTCCTAATTGACACAAGTTGGTCCTCAGTGTCTCTCCCAGTGAACTGATCTCATTGTTAATGTATGTTCTTGTCCCTTCTCCCTGCCCCAATCTCGCTGATCAGTTTTCAGTGTTCTCATTCACCTTTCCCAGGAAGAAAAAGGCAACTGTATTTCCTAGTAAGGATCCTGACAGGACTGATAAGCCTTTCTGTTCAGTTAATGTGGCTTTTTATTTTATTAAAGGCCACAACACAGTGTTGAGCTCTAGACAACATTCCTAAAAGGAAGGTCTCCTAATATAACTATTTAGAGTACTTCCTAAGCACCACCTAAAACCAAAGCGAAAAGCTTTCAGAGTATCAAATATTTTGTCTTCCACAAAAACAAACAAACAAAAAACCCAAATCAGAGCAGTTTTCATGCACTCAAGGTTACAAGACTGAGATACGCCTTAAGCTTTCCCAATAGCTGCTTCCTCATAGATGGTGGAAACAGTGTGACTGCAAGCAGAGCTACAGATCTGAAACAGTGCCTGAAGTCAGACACCTTGCTCCTAATGGCCATTTGAAAGAAGGTCCTCTGACTTAATTTCATAAAAACATGTATATATGCTTTGTTATATGCTACGCATGTATATATATGCACTCATATTTATGAAGTGTATACATACTAATATCTGACATCAGCAAAGTTGTCCAGGAGAAGTTAATGGCTATTTCCCCGGGCTTCAGTGGCCACTGATCAAGGCACACAGCTGATCAGAGATGCTGCCTAGATAAACTTGTACAAAAAAATAATGCTACTTGTAGTTCACAATATTGGTCATTTTGGTACAAGTCTGGGCAACACTTAAGCTGAAATAAAATAGTCACTCTAGGACTATTATAAGGTCTTTTTTTAATATCTTATATAGAATTTCACATAAATTTCTGCACATAGACTTTCACTGCAATTATAGATAATGACTTATAACTGGTTTAACTCTTTTCATAGACACCAATGTGTGCATATGGAATTAGATATATTCAAGGCAGCAGTCTCTTCCTGTCCTTTATTTTTCTTTGTCATTTGCCATGACAACACTGATTCAGACCTTAAGATGTTGTTTCCTCATGTTTCCTCATGATAGATGTAGACAAGCAGACCACAAACCACATTTCATTCCCATGAAGGACAGTCAGCCAAAATGTCCTTTCAAAAAACTACTAGACAAGAAGGAAACAAAGCATCGCACATGAAACAGCATGTAAGCATTGCTCACAGAAAAAACAGTGTCAGTAGAGGATGTGACTTTCACAGCTAAAAACCACCCTAAACAAAAAAAAAAAAAAAAAACCAAACTCAAAACCTAAAAAAATCCCAACAATACAACCCAATAACAACAAACAAAAAATAAACCACAGAAGCCCAAACCCAAACCAACCAAAAGGCACGCCACTGAGAATAGGTGTTTGTGTACGAGCCAGGCTCTGGTGTTGACAAGTGACAGCGAGAATTAAAAACAGCTTAAAGAACCATTAAACTACTCCACTGATAAGTTAAAGAAGAAGGAGTCTCATCCTAATTTACACCAGGCTTGTAAGCATCTATGAAACCCGTGCAATGCCTCCTTAGCACACCATGCGGCTAGGAGCTGTTAAACCACTGTTTCCACAACAGCAGGCTCCCTCTGCTTTACAGGAACCCCCTGCTGGCAGCTTCCTCTTGCTCAATTCTGCATTGGTTAGCAGCTTCCACAGTGCAAAGTGGCTTTTTAGCATCTTACAAATGATGTTTTCTAGCAGAAACAACAAATTCCATATTTAAAATCTCCCAGTTTCATTTCTTCTCCATCATTCAACATGTTAGCTTATATTAAACGAGCCAGAAATTAGAAGGATTCTAGAAGTGAGAATTCTAGTAGAAATACATCCACATCCAAAAGTATCACAATACCAGCATGTATTCAAGGGGAAATAAGTGTGACTCATTTATGCTACTACTGATGGCTCTAAAGATGCTCTTCATCACAAAATGGTGGCCAGAATAATTAATCCCTGAAATTCACACAGTTAAAATCACATTTTTGAGCTTGTTCACTGCGCACACTGTCCACCCTTGTAAAGTCTTAAAACAAAACAAAAAAAAAAAATCCATGAACTTCTGCCACCCCACTTCTAACCCCTAAGATCATAATTTCAATATGGAGAATATCTTAAGGTCAATCAAGAGCATATTTCCTCTTTCTGGAAGACAGAAATCCATGCATCTATCCTTTGATTATTAATAATCACTAGAATGAGAAGAACATGTTACCTATAAATAATATGGTTAACCTGAGAATAAGAAGTCATTAGCTGGAAGACATTTCAGACTAGATATCACTTGATTAATATGAACAGCTCCTGTCTGTAGCACAGGACAATCTCTGTTCTGCCAAAAAGCGCCTGTCCTTATTTTATAATTCTGGGAGTCTGGAAATAGTTAGTTATTATTCTCCTGGTACACAGAATAACTGTTAATGGAATGCTACAAATCAAATTAAGAGCAAAATTCTGACAGCTTTGATGTATAGGTCATAAAGTAAATACATACACTCTGTCCTTCAGCAACACATCTGGTCCATCAGAAGTTTTTTACACTAACCATTTCAGGACTCAAGATCCTATTGCTATTTCCCATTATAGCAGACTTATATAGGCATGAATTAATTACAATAATAAAAGCCAACTGTTGTGTTTTAAGGCCAGCCTGTCACTTACAAAACATGCATCCATTCACTCACTCCTCCCCCTTTCCTTCCCCCCCCACCCCACTCCTGGAGGGATGGGGAGAAGAATCAAAAGAATGTAACTCCCACAGGTTGAGACAAGAACAGTCCAGTAACAAAGGTATAACACAAACCACTGCTGCTACCACCAATAATAATAATGATAAGGGAAATAACACAGGAAGAGAATACAACCCCCCACCACCCACCGACCTGCACAAGAGATGATCTATAATATCAAGCTGAATAATGTGAATATACCCATAGATCCAGATGAAGTTAAATGTACATGACCCATGTGGCAAAAATTTACACCGAATGCACACCCATCATGTGCTCACTCACTGGCAGCAGTAACCTGGAATGGCATAATAGCACCAACAATGGATGAAATTATTCATAAACTCTGAGAGTTTGAAGAAAATCTCACCCCCTCCATCATCTCAGCTGTGGAAAAACTATCCCAGCCTGACCCAAGCAGCGATCTAACCCTTCTGGGTAGCTGCCCCCACTTTATATAGTGGGAATGATGTGCTGTATTATGGAATACCTCTTTGGTCAGTTTGGGTCAGATGTCCTGTCTCTGCTTCCTCCCAGCTTCCCCTCCTCCCTGGCAGAACATGAGACTCAGGAAGTCCTTGGTCAGACTAAACATTACTGAGCAACAACTAAAAACATCGATGTTACCAGTGCTGTTCCCTGGCCAAAAGTCAAAACCACAGCTACCAAGCACCAGCTATTAAGAAGGATAAAAATGACTACTACTGCTGAACCCAGGACACCAACTCAGAATTAAGATGGGCATCACAAATCTAAGCAGATATAAAACCAGGAATAAGAAATAATGAAGAGTTGTTCAAATGATGCATTAAAATGGGTTGTATTAGCATGGGATCACATACACAGATGTAGGTACCACACTCCTAGAATGCAAAATTGAAACTAGATGAGAAAGAGGTGGGAACAGGCACTACCTGCATAATTCATTCATGGTAGCTGCTCTTGCAGAGCCAATTATTTAAGAGGAAGCACTGCTGAGTAGTTTATGCCTTACACTTCATTGTGAGCTGAAGCATAAATCCATTTTCAGTTATACAGGATTTTCTTTTTAATGAATATTTCTTCCTACCTTTTCTCTCTTTTCTGAAGTGAGAGGAGCTCATTTTAAACAAGTCTATCTTTGACACTATCCCTTTTTATATATATCACAGAATCACAACATGGTTTGGTTTGGAAGGGTCCTTAAAAATCATTCAGTTACATCCCCTGTTATAGGCAGGAACATGATTCACTAGACCAGGTTGCTTAAAGCCTCATCCAACCTAGTCTTGAAGATATACATATATATGTGTGTACTATATTATATAGTAAAAATATACATGGCATTTTAAAATATACATTCATGAAAACTGAATTCTGTACTACTTTGGTGTTCTCTTTTTCTCATCTTTGCCTTGCTGTACACATAGAAACATACAGGGGAGAAGGAAGAGAAGCAAATGAAAACCTATCTCTGTCCAAACAGATTAGAAACCCACAAATAAAGAACATTACTTTTTAGAAGTTAAGAGAGAACAAGTGGAACATTGCTAACTGCAAATACTGGGTGGGAAGAGGGGTGAAAAAAATAAAAATAAGAAAGCTAGCTGGAGCCAGTCTCTTTCATATGCATACAGAGTTTGATTCCTTCATTGACTTTCTGGTTTTGGAGACTTCAGAGCACTCTCCTTTCACTTATACAATTTTTAATTTATAATAGCCACAATGCAAAAAATCTGCTTTTAAAGCAGGGGATGTTGGATAGCTCATTCAATCTCTTTATTTTAGCAAGTGGATCATATGCAAACATACCCAGTTGTCATGGGTTCAGCAGCAGCAGTCATTTTTCCCCTTTAAACAGTAGCTGGTGTAGCGCTGTGTTTTGGATTT
>JASSUY010036093.1:3894-37124 GCA_032466535.1 Forpus xanthops
ACACATGGAGCTGCTTCCAAAAGCCCTGTGTGACTGTCATCACCAAATGTACCCTGTGCTTCCTTGTCATTAAAGCTATGTTGCACCACTGCATTGGCCTAATGTTTTTTTACTCACCTTTTCACCTACATCCCACACAGATTATGAAACAACATTGCCATGAAGCCAGCTGACAGATGCAAAGTTTCTGTCTTAAGTCTTTAAGACTTAGACTGTCAGGTCCCTTTAGCTAACAACAGGAATTTGAGCAGTAGAAAATGCTGCACCCTGTGACGCATTTCAGGGTTTGCGCTGCTGAAAGCGTATTCTGCTTCCTAGCTATGTGTGATTATCTTTCCTCCTAGCTGTGGAGCTACACAAGATTGCAAGCAAATTATCTAATTGTTTTCAAATTAAGCCTGTTTCTTGAGTCATATTAATGTTTCCCTTGGAGCTGATGAGTTTCTTGTCTGCTTAAATAAATCACAGATTAAGTTTCCTTAACTTCTTTAAACACTGGAAGCTAAGCAATTGCTTAATTTTGTCTGGATCCTCTAAATTCTTTCTATTTATTTTCCACCTTACTGCCATTTTCACCTTAGTTTTAACAAAGAGAAAAGATTTTCATAGTGGCACAAGGAAACTGTGACAAGGACATTCTGTGTTCTCTCTTCTGCCTCTGCTAATGGTCCTTGTGTTTCAGTCCATCTGTTGTGGTTTAAGCCTCTCAGCCACACAGTTTTGTCCACTCACTCCCCCTCTTTCTTCCCCACACTCACAGAGGGATGGGAAGGAGAACCAAAAGAATACAGGTCCCATAAATTAAGATAAGAACAGTTTAGTAACTAAGGTATAACACAAATCACTACTGCTACCACCAATAATTATAATGACAAGAGAAATACATGGGAAAAGGATACAATTGCTCACCACCAATACCTCAGCCCGACCTAACAGTGCACCCCCCACCCTTCCGGGTCTCTGCCCTCCATTTTCACATCCTGGACATGACATGCTGTGGTATGGAATACCTCTTTGGTCAGTTTGGGTCAGGTGTCCTGTCTCTGCTTCCTCCCAGCTTCTCCTCCTCCCTGGCAAAGCATGAGACTCTGAAAGTCTTTGGTCAAACCAAAAATACTCTAAGCTTTGACTATAAACATCGGTGTTATCAATACTGTTCCCAGGCCTAAAGTCAAAAGCACAGCACTGCACCAGTTACCAAGAAGGCGAAAAATGACTGCTACTGCTAAACCCATGACAGCATCCACCCCTTATTCCATACCATTCACGTCATGCTCAGATCCCACAGTTTCAATATACCATCACATGTATACACAGACATACACACACACACATAGAGAGAGGGAGAGAGATCATCCCTTTGTGCACGGACCAATCCCTATAAAGCTGCTGAGTCCATCCAGTCCATGATATTGGGCTCCATCTTTCGTAACAGTCTTTCAGAGCAGGAGAGGCTGTGTGCAGTGTTCACACTCGTGAATAACCTATGAAGTAGAGTCCATTGCTAGGTCTACCCCTCGATCATGTGTCCATCTGTATGTTGCATCACTGCCCTGATGAACAGAAGTGTCATGGGCCTACCAGACTCAAAATAATTCACCTTCCCCTTCAGCATTTCTGCAGCTTATCGTTGGGGACTCCATACAGCTACCTTCCATCTCTGATGCTTCTGAAGCACTGGAGGAGCCCAGTGGACTAGGTATTCATCCATACTGTCCCACACACCCTGCCACTCATGAATGTCCAGCCTTGGGAAAAATCTCTTGGTCATCCTATATTGTCATCTAAGCCCAGACAAGGCCCACACCCCACTCTGCTTAACTCTCGGGGCCAGACAAATCGGTTGTGGGTAAAACACACTGTACGCATGCCAACATGCTGATCCCCATCACAATCAGCAGGCAGGTCCCAAGGGCACCCAAAGGCCATTCAAACCCTTCAGAACTCTCAAATGACACTGCTGTACTTGTCACTGGGGCTGGTGTAGCTGCTGTGCTTGCCGGCTCTCTCACCACCAGCTGCTCTTTGTCTGAGCCCAGATCTTCCTCTTCTGCCTTGCTGGGAAGTGCAGCATCGTCGCCTGCATCCTCCTGGGGCTTGGGCTTGCTGGGCTCTCTGGGCAGCTGCCAGGGATGCTCTCGGTCGCTGCAGGGCTGGGCTCAGCGGCGGGGGCTCAGATCCTCTGCCTCCTCTTCCCGCTGCTCAGCAGCAGTGGATCTCGGCTCCTGGTGCCCAGGGACGTGCTCCTGGGCCATTTTGGCCACTGGCTGCTCCCTGGGCCACCCCCCCCTCCCCATCTCCACACAGCCTCATGAAGATGGAAGCAAGGATGAGGGCCAGGATGGTGAAGAGCAGCCGGGTATCCAGGTACAAGTCCACGTCCATATCCATCCTTCCCTGTTTCTGGAGCCCACCCATATTACAAGCCATTCCAATAAAGTACAATAAAAAAGAATATTAACCCAATACCCATATCTGAGAAATGCCAAGATAACAAATATCAGCTGTAAGTATGGCACGACAGGCTGAAACCATGAACTCAAAGCGTGACACCATCCTTCTTGACTTTCCAAATATAAATGGTCGTGTAGTACAAAGCAAAGTATTAAACCTAAAGTCTTTGCTTGGTTCCTATTCTCCTTCGTTTATTTTTCAAGTAACATCAAATGAAATATAGCCAGATTTTAACACATCTTTAGTATTCAATAGACTTCCCTTGAAGTCCCACCCATTTCACCCTTTGCATTTCTGCTCCCATCAATAGCTGTGGAAAATAACACCATAAGGTGTGATTTCTGGTTTCATGTCACTCACCTCTCATGAACTCTCTTGCCGACCCCAGTGATATGAAAACACATTATATTGCCATATAAATGCAGCCTTTTGATAGGGCCACAGTCAAAAGAAATTCCTAAATATTTCCAGGGGTTTAACACTGCTAGTTCAAGGTGAAAAATCTCTGAAGTAGTCATTTAGTTGATTTTCAATCCCAAAAGAAATGTATTTTTATACTGGATTGCATTTTTTAAGTAGTCTTTATAGCGTATTTCAATTGCCTTAACCTCAGACGTCTCCAGGGAGCCATGATAATTCCTAAAAATTGATTCTAAATGGAGCATGTTGACAGAATGGATGAATGGACTCTTTCAGAAGAGAAGAGTTGGGCTATACCATAGAGCGTAAAATACACCTGAATTTCCATTCTTCATCTGACCCTTACACTTTCTCCCATCCACCAGAGAGAGATAATAGGTCTTGTACATGTGGCACATCTCCTTCATTTGACATGAAATGAAACAGCTGCACTGATGAAAAGTTATCTATCTGAGGGTTGTCTTGCAAGTTCTGTTTGCTATCTGTTCACACACCAGCTCAAAGGATTGAGTCATCAGCTCCAGAAGCCTCTGTGCCCCACAAAGAAGCAAGCCTAAACTGTTTCATGTGCTTACATTTTAGATGCTTCATTCAGCCATCCTTTTCACAACACCTTTATTACTTAAGCAATTACTATTATACTACCATAAAAACATATAATTGCTGCTCACAGGCTATGTAAGCAGCTCTAGGAAGCTTAATGACCTAGTGGAAAGGATAGGACCAAAATGATCTTCTGGACAAAGAAAAGCTGAACAAAATTTGATGATGCAGGAGGATTTTAATGCAAACAGGAAATGGGATATATTGCAGAATGAGATGACACAGAACACAAAGCAGGCACTTCCTCAGTTCCAGGGAAGGGCATAGCCCTCACTGCCAACTAAGAATCCATTTTCCACCAGTTGTTCTTCTCCTGTCAGAGTTTCATTGACAGTCCCTGCATCAGGCTTTTCAATTGATTTTCTTTTCTTACACTGATGCAATGAAAATGGGGACCTAACATTGTGAGGTGATCGCCAGAAGCTGACATTAACAATAGACAAAGCAATAAGTACAAGAAAAAGGTGTGGGCCAAGTATTCAGTGGTACCAAGCAAGGGTGGCTCCCGTTGATGCAATGGGCTTTCGCCATCTCTGAAAGCCAGTCCCAGATGCAGATCTGGATCTTCTGTTTTCTCCTCCTAAGTTGTCTTGTGGTCTGCAGGTGTTCTAGGTGCCTTAGAATGAGCCACAGTTTCCAAGACGGGATCCACAGCTGCTCATGTAGGACCTCCTGCTGTAACACCCCCCCATCCCTGAGGAACCTCCATACCCATAGGAACCCCCCATTCCTGACATGCCCCCAGAACCAAAGGAGCCCCTGGAACCAAAGGAGCCCCCAGATCCATAGGAACCCCAGTTCCCTGACATGCTCCCAGAACCAATGGAACTCCCCATCCCATAGGAGCTCCCAGAAGTCAAAGCACCATAGGGCTGGGGAAACGATGTTCCCACAACGCTTTCCTGGGGGCAGCTGTTGAAAATTGGGCCTGGGAACGTGAGAACAACCGGCGGGGCATACACCACAGCTCTGGAGTCCCCACATGATGCCACACAGGGCCCAAGGCTGCTGCTGTAGGCACATGGCTGTGGGCACGTCACCTCACAGGCAGGCAAGCATCGGGAGCTGATGTTGCAGGACATTGTTCTCAGGGTTTGAGGTGAAGCTGGGAAAGATAGCATGTAGTCAGGAAATCATCACAGTCAGGTGCCAAGCACTGCCCATCACACGCATGACAGCAATTGGGTTAGGTGGGCAGATAGATATTGTTCATGCTTCCTTTTTTTCCCTCCAGACCTCCTGTCCTATGATCTCATTTCTTCCCCCCTTCTTTCCCACTGTGAACGATGCCTATGACTTCGTTTATTCATAGAATCTTAGAATGGTTAGGGTTAGAAAGGACCTTAAGATCATCTAGTTCCAACCCTCCTGCCATTGGCAGGGACAATTCAGTAGGGCTTAGCTTTATATTTGCACTTGAAGTTTTAAAAGACATAAATAAAAATAAAGTAACTCTTAAAATTCTATCTCTCAATACACAGAGTCTACAAATCTCTACAACTACCACTGTCTACAAATGCTGCAGGGAGTCTCCTATGAAAAGTAAGATTTCACTGCAACATCTTACCTCTCTGCTAAAATTACAATTATAGACACAACAAAGAGTCTTCATTTGAAACTATCACTACAGAGGCACAGCGGATTCAAAATTATCAGTTTAAATTATACTCACCTAAACCACCAAGATGGGTAAGTCAGGAGAAGTTTTAGGAGACTCCTGAGATGTTTCTGCTTTTATACCTTTTTGCAGGCAACTCTAGGGAAGTGAAGCATATCATAAAATCTCTAACCCTTACCAAACGATGGGGTTTCTTTCCTGGGTGACTCTGCTAATAACTGTAATTATTTTCATAGATTCCAATTAATAAATCATCCACATACCTACAGAGTGTGACTCTCATATAATAAACTTGGGCTTTCTATTGTGTTGAAATTATACAGCCAAATTTCTATTCAGTACTATTTTGCTGACTACACTTGATCAAGTACTCCTTACAATTTTTTGGCCCTCAAAAAGGGACACCTAAAAGATTAACCCTATACATCTGCTTTCAGAAATGGCCTGAACCTGATGATGAGCAACCGGAGATAATTTTGAAGGTCAATCTCACTTCTAGGTTTGAGATCCACCATGGAGAAAAAGACCTGGTGATATATGGGTTTGCTCTTTCAGTGGCCCCACTGCCATCGTCCTGACAAGGCTCTAAGCATAGCATCCCAGAATGAATTTTGACACATGGATAAAATTACTCAGAGGGCTCAGATCTTCAAGGAGATGCCATGTGTCACTTCAATTCTAGTTACCTGTGTTTTGAAACACTTTTTGCAGGGCCTTGTCCTGCCCAGTGCTCAAGAATAATTTGTGAGGCCTCATTCTGTCATGCTGTTGTATCATCCATTTGGTCAATAGGCACAGGTGGGGCTGCAAAGAGTGCTGACCCCCCAATCCAAGGTGGGGTTGGACAATTCCATTTGGGAGGTATTATACCTAAACCTAAGGCTTACAAATAAACTGGGACTGACAAACCAGTAAGCCACCTTCCTTGAAGTCATTATGGAGAAGTAATCGGAGAGATCAACTCCTGGTTTGGTTGAAACCACAATGATGCCACAAGGATTTTTCCACTAAGTTTGAGACAAAAGGAAACTGCTGCGTGTTGGATGCATGTCACTCAAAGTAGGGATCAGTAATTGCAAATTGAAATTAAAACAATTACAAAGCTTAGAAGAGCATCTTTTTCTTGGTAAGTGACAAGTATTTAGTGAACAATGGGTGATCTCATAGCTTTCCTATTGCCTAAGAAAGTGTATAAAAGGGTAGAGAATCAAGAAATCTTCTATTCTTCCAGCTCCACTGACTTACTCCTCCAAGGCAACAGGGTAAGTCCAAATTCATTGCATGTCTTTGTAGCACTACAATACTTAAAACTTCTTTTTTATCTTGCAAAATGTTAGCAATCTTTTGAAAAGTCGAGGTAAAGAGAACAAATTTAGCAAGAACTCTTTGAAATGGTAGGGAAAGGGAAGAACAGAGCAAGAAAGATTCTGTTACTTTCCTCTGGAGATTTTCTGAAGTTACAGACAAATCTTCCAGTAGATCTGCTTTGAAAAGAGAATGAATAGGACTTTGCTGAACAAGTAATTGTATAAGGATCAGACAATCTACCCCCAGAGAAAAAAGCAATATTATTTGAGATGCAGATGAATAAGGGATACAGATGGTACACAAAGAAAGAAGAAGAACAGAGAAACACTGTAAGGGGTTGATCAGGAAGGAAATAGCAGGGAAAATTGAGAGTGTGATAGAGGATTGAACTGAGGGTTGATATCAGCTGGAGGAGAAGGACGAGGTGCTCATACTGAGAACCAGTTGGCACACGACCGCAATGGTTTCCTGACTGCATGTTGTCTTTCCCAGCTTCACCTCCATTCTCTAAGAAAGATGATGAACAACATTACCTCTGAATGCATGCCTGCCTGTGAGATGGCATGCCCACAGCCATGTGCCTACAGCAGAAACCTTGAGCCCTGTGTGGCATCATGTGGAGACTCCAGAGCCGTGGTGTATGCCCCACCAGTCGTCCTCACATTCCCAGGCCCGACTCTCAACAGCTGCTCTCAGGACAGCATTGTGGGAACACCATTTCCCCAGTCCTATGGTGCTTTGTCCCAAAATGGCTTTGATGAGTCCTATGGAATTGGGGGCTCCGTTGGTTCTGGGGGCATGTCAGGGATGGGGGGTTCCTCTGGAGGCTCCTTTGGGTATGGAGGCTCCTTAGGGATGGGGGGTTCCTTTGGATCTAGGGGCTCCTTTGGTTCTGGGTGCATGTCAGGAATGGGGGGTTCCTTTGGGTATGGAGGTATGTCAGGGATGAGGAGTTCCTTTGGATACGGAGGCTCCTCAGGGATTGGAGGGTGTTACAGCAGGAGGTCCTACATGAGCAGCCGTGGATCCCGCCTTGGAAGCTGTGGCTATTTCTAAGGCACCCAGAACACCTGCAGACCACAAGACAACTTAAGAGGAGAGCACACAAGATCCAGATCTGCGTCTGGCTTTCAGAGATGACAAAAGCCCATTGCATCAACGGGAGCCACCCTTGCTCAGTTACTATGAAAACTGGACCCACACCTATTTCTTCTATGCTATGCCTCATTTTATATCAATAGCAAATTCAGATGACAGCTTCTCTCTTTAAATTCTTATTACTCTTGTACTATGGCCTTTCTGGTGGAATGGCAGTGTTCTAGAATTTGCAAGTGGGACTTTACTGCAATGATTTCAGCTTTCTTTGCAATGTGCAGTGCCTTTTATCATCAACATGGATGGTTTGGCTGCCTTTGGACTATGGAATAGATCATTAGTGAGCTACGCTGTTCTATTCTGTAATACTTCATGTCATATTAAAAGTCTTTTCGAATCACAGTACTAGCTTTGTGGCTCTCCTTTTCTTCCATTTGCTTTGCAAACTAGTTTTAGTCAAATTTAACTCAGTGGAAATCAAAATAGGAGGTAGAGCTCCATGTATGTAAAGGGAGGTGGAATTCAATACCCTAATGACTGTGTGCATGAAAGCACCTTTCTCACTGTTCTTCCTGCATGCAGAAGTACTAATACTCATTTTAGTGACTGAGCCTGGAAGGAGTCATTCCCAAGTATTCATTTTTATCTGAAAACATCTTGAGTAATGTGGTTTGCAGAGGATGAGTGGCAGTTATGCCTACGTTCAGCTTCATGCCCAGTGTTGCACTTGCCAGTACTAAGAGGATCAGAGTCAGCAATTTTGAGGCAGAACCAGGAATGTCTATATGAATTGCCATACACGTGGCTTCAGGGAAGGTGATGCCTCACAGTTTACAAAGGAGAGTTACACCCCCACATAATTCTTACTCAATAGGCTGAGGAATGAAACACTGAGTAATGAGAGTGAAAAATTGCGGGGGCATTGCTGCCACAATCTTTTCTGCAGTGTGCTAGAGCAAAATCTGATGCTCCTAAACCAAGACTAGAACTGGAGTCACAATAGCGAAGTAACTCCTTTGGTAATTTGGTTCCCCAGCGTGTATACACACATCTCTCCGCGTGCCTTCAAGCAGCTAAGTACACCAACTCTGCGCTAGAAGAAAGCATTTATGCCCAAATAAGAGCAATTTTGCCTTTTAATGTTAAAATGCATAGTCTTACTTAAGTCTGTGGATTATAGTCCAACTAGCAGAACATCACTGTTTTGCCTGATAGGTGTCTTGTAAAGTAATGCCATTAACCTCTGGATGATACAATTCAAGTAATATTCAGTTAATATTATGGTGCAGTCCATTTATGCATAAACCCACAAATAAAAGTGCAGCTATCTGAATATTTCTCCTAAGATTTTCTGGTTGAAATTCCACTTTCACTAAAAAGCTTGCAGACATATTACCTAATGCACACAAGATATCAGTGAAAACCCCAGTGATTTAAAACCAGATGCAAAGTTCTGGTGGAAGAATCTGTTTCTTGGACAGTTCTGGCAATGTTTGTACAAGAGGCACTTTGTGATCTTTAATTTGAGAGAACATGTAGCTGTTGCCTGAGGGAGCCCATGGTGATGCTGAACTACCTCAGATCATTTACTGCATAAATGCTTCAATTAAGTTAACAAACCACAGGGATTAACACAATCAAAGGAAGGAAATTAATGTTATGCTTGGCACATCAGCACTTGCTCAGCCTACGCAGGAGTCCTCTCTTTTCATCAATAGCAGCACAATGAAAATGTCTCCTAAAGAGGAACATTGATACAGCTGATGGGGTGAATTTCTCATCTTCAAGGCACATCACAGAGTGCAAAACTTGTAGTCTGATTCTCAATTGCATACAGATGACTTCTTCACACTCCTTTTGGTTTTTCCTCCCCACAGTACTCAGATCTAGGCTAACCTATTTACCTTTGTAGTCTATAATCAGACTATTTTACCATCAAGATTAGATAAATCAGAGCACATGTTTGCCTTCTGATAGAGTCAGAACCCAAGGAGTCATTTCAACTGCTACTGAGGGTTAAAACAATTTTCTTTGGGGTGTTCAAGGAAAGATTGATTATGTCCCTGAGTAACTGACCTAGCTTCAAAGTTACCTTGGTTTTAAGAGGGAACTGTACCAGATCAACTCCAGAGATGGAGATTGAATAGAACAGAACTATGATTTTGTTCTATTAGCATGTATACCATGGTATATATCAGAAGGGGAAAAAGCAATTTATTGAAATATTTCTGACAAATTACGTGGGTCATACAGAAAAATTAATCCTTTTCTGATGATAGTCCTTAATTAATGTAGAAGAATTGATGCACAAAGTTAACTTTGTTCAGACTAATGTGTAACTATGAAACTACAGTGAAATAAAAGACAGAAGATGGTGCTATGATGCAACAGGGCTTTAATACAAACAAAGACTGGAATACATTCTTGCAGAATGAGGCAAGGAAGAGACAAAGAATGTTAATTTCCATTTCAAACAAGGGCTACAATCAATCAATCATTCAGAGGAGCACAGGGCTCACAAGGTGTTCTTCTTTCAGCTGGACTCTTTCACAGTCAAATTCCATTACTTGGTTTATCCTCTTCAGGTTCAGAAAGAACAAAACATAACATGAGCAAATGACAAAGTGAGGCAACATTGGGACCATAAGCCTTAGATAAAGCACAATGAAATCCCAAGCAACCCCAGCTCCTCTGACATAGGCTAGAGCAGAGGCTGCTTGGCATATCTGATTTCCAGGTCTATATGTCAGCTATTAGTTTGTATCTTATTCTTTCTCCAGTCATTTATCTTTCTTAAAGATTTAAAATGGCCCATAATTTCCAAAGCGATACCTATAATACCCTCTGGAAAGAAAGGGGGAATAATATCTACCATATCCTGAAAAATATGAGTTTCGGTAAAAGTTTCCAAAACGGGAGAGTCCACCACCACATGAGCCCTCCCCACCATATGAGCCCCCTCCTATGCCACCACAAGAACCACCTGAACCATGAGAACCCATTCCATAGGAGCTGCCTCCACCACAAGAACCACCAGAGCCCATTCCTCCACCTCCAGAGCTGATTCCACCTCCAGAGCTGATTCCACCTCCAGAACCTATTCCTCCACCTCCAGAGCCCATTCCTCCACCTCCAGAGCCCATTCCTCCACCTCCAGAGCCCATCTGACCCTCAATTTCAGGCATGGCAGTTCCCACAAAGCTTTCCTGAGGGCAGGAGCTGATAATGGGTCCTGGGAAAGTCACAACAACAGGCGGTGCATACACAATTGCTCTTGAGTCTCCACATGAGCTGACACAAGGTTCGTTCCAACAGTTGACATATGGTTGTGGGCATGTTACTTCACATGGCTCAGCACAGCGGGAGCTAATCATCTGTCCATAGGAAGACATCTTTGCAGAAAACAAGCCAACCTGAAAGGCAAAGAATGCACTGGTCTGGTAAAGACACAGTCAAAAGAGTGAAAGAATAAACTGTTATAGTAATGTGGAATGGTATTCATCTGGACAGGTGCAGATTCATGGGTCTGAGTCAACTGCACTAAACTTCATAGAATCATGAAATGATTTGGGTTGCAAAGGACCTTAAGATCATCTAGTTCTAACCCTCCTGTCATGGCCAGGGTGACACTAGACAACCTGACACTAGACCAGGTTTCTCCAAGCCTCATCCAACCTGGCCTTGAAAACCGCCATGGATGGAGCATTCACGACTTCTGTCGGCAACTTGTTCCAGTGCCTTACCATCTTAAAATTTAAAAGTTGGTAATAAAAAAAAAAAAAAAAAGAAAAAAAAACCCACAAATTCTAAGGCACATTCTATTCCACTCTAAAATGGACTTACGCATTACAGGTATCACCAACGAAGTGAGATGAATTACTGGGTAGAGGTTTCTGAGTCTACTCTCATCCCTCTCTACTGCTCCATTGCCCCATAGTCTATTCTCAAAATGATTTCTGGGAAGAATGTCTCTCCTTCATTTTCTCACATCATTGCCTTTTTAGTATTTTTGTCTGGCAGTCAGTCCCAGTGATATGTCCCAGTCCCCATGCTGATAGTTTCTGGGATATCCTGTCTCCATAGATAGATAGCAGCAATTCATAGGAATTGAGTATCTACATTTTTGGATCTCCCTTTCATTTTTTTCCCCCATACACGTGGCAATGTCTGTATCCACCCTATTTAAAAGTTACAGGTCCCAAGTAAAATTATTTTAGACAATAAGTTCCTACCTTTAAATAGGGTGTAGGATATATAACCTCATATTAATGCTACCTATAAATCCACATCTATAATTATGAACTGATTCAGTTAAATCAGACTTACCCAGTCACCAAGAAGAGCAAGTCAGCAGAAGCAGCTACAGGGATCTGAGTTACGAGCACTTTTATATGCTGTCATAGAGAATAGAAATTGGGAGATACCTTTACGCAACCGCTCTCTACATCTTGTGAAACAGAATGTTTTCCCCTGGTGATGCCTGCCTTTGTTGCAACTGTTTTGATAACAGCTTATGATTATAAGATAAACACATGGCATGGTACACAAGCTTCAGCAATCTTGTCTTTTTGCTGAAAATCTCACAATAAATTGAGGTTAGTTTTCTCTTAAATACTTGCTAATATTTGTGAGGGCATCTCAGAGGTTTATAAATTGCATGCTGTTAGTAAGCACAAGATTCCAGATTATCATGTGTCATAGCAAGTAATAATAATCAATGGCCTTCTGGATTTTTCCATTAGTCTCCATGACCATTGTTTACTCATTCCAGCGGCTTTGGGACTGCAGTTTATAGCTTGGGACTGTCTTTTGGACAGATGTTCTCCTACATGACTATACCCTGTCCAAAGTGAGTAGAAAGTAAGAGACACAAAAGCAATTTCCAGACTCTTCTATGAATACTATGATCAAGCTCAATAACCCAATCAGAATTAGCACTGTCAGAGGTTTTTTGATTTATCATCAATTCCTCATCCTAAGGAATCACCCTTTTCCAAAGTTTATTCAGAATAAACAACAAAACCCCATCAATAACTATAAATTTTCCTTTCTGAGAATGCTTGTTGGAAGCCAATACAAGAGGAAAAATATATATCACATGTGGGACTAGAGGATCCAGAGGAAGTATCACCTGAACTACATGTCCATAACCTCAGCTAGAATAAATTCACAAGGCCTCAAAAATGCTGATACTGTGAGTCACATAATCACGTTTACATGAAAAAGAAACCCAGTCCTCCTATCTGTGTTCTTGTGACAAATTATCAAAACCAAAACTAAAAAAAAAAAAACAAACCCCAAAACCCAGATAATTTGATTTAAATTTCATGACAATGAAATCAATATAAAGACTAGAGGAATGTATGCAGCCAATAGAGATGTGACAGCAAGCTGGACAGCATAACATGACTCACATAATTTGTGGGAATGAGAAGTAATTAATAATTACAGCAATCTACAGCTGAAGCAATTAAAGGAGTTACCAAAGAAAATAGTTTTCAAAAGTTAATAAGGATCTCATTGTTTTTGAAGTTTTCCAAAGAAAACTTGTTCAAAACACAGATTCTTAACTGACACTGCAGAAAATCATGCTGGCTTGAGCATCTGCAATTTTCTTGCAGGAACTGGTGCTTTTGCCTGGCAACTTTAAGAGGAATTCTGGTTTTACATAAGGTAGAAAGCCATAAAAGCAGATGCAGGCTTTTAAGCTCAAACTGTAGCCCTCATACTCTACAGATATCCTTTTAAAAATGTAAGATATAAAATGCAAGAAAGTAATTGACAATAGTCCAACATCCCATTTTACAACACCTCAACCTCAGCTGCCTTGCATCACCAAAATCTTTTAAAGAGAGAGATATAGATACCTCCGTCACCAGATGAAGGCAAAATTCTTCTGAAAACAAGAAGAAAAAACATCAAAGACTTTGCATTTTTCTCTAAAAATCTATTGCATCACATATAGAGCCGCATACATAAACCAGCAGACTGGTCTGGCTGAGGAATCTGAGGCTTGGTGTTTACAGCTTAAGATTTAAGCTCATTTCACATAAAGCAATCCTGAAGCATTATCTAAAAGATGCCTCATATTTTTTTCTACTATGCTGCTGTTGTTGATGTTGTCGGCTTTATTGATATTTCTGTTTTAGAAATCCCAAGCCTGATTCTTACCCAGCTGCTTTGCATACAAAGATTAAATCTTAAAGAGGAAGCTGGTTTAATTGCTATTGCACTCACCTTTGCTATGCTATAATTTTCTAAATTGGTCTTGAAGCTCCCTTGTCTGAAAGGAAATAGCCTATATTATTATCACAGATTGTAGCAAAACATTATCTTTAACCTTCATTTTTCCACAGATTTTATCACAGTAATTCCAGGCAAACAGTGCTTGTAAGAGAACAGGAAACAACACAGTGCAGGCTAAAATAATGGGAACCACTGTGCAGGAGTGCAAACTTAGAGCACCTTTGGATCCTGGGCATCCCTATTTGAGATACGTTTCCAGTGTGGTCTAAGAGCTGCCACCTGGAAACCTATTTCCAAAACTGCTGAAACTGGAGGATTGATATTACTGAGTGCTTCATGCCTAATTGCATGATTGAAGATGAAATAAGGAACTGAAGGACTAGATCAGCGCTGTATGTTCTTTCATTATGTTATATTGCCCAGACCATAGCAGTATCTGTTTTGTACTTTCATATTCATTTTTAGTTGTGTATTACATTTACTTGATTTCTTTTTTTCAATCCTATTAAAAAAAATAACTTGTTTTTGTTGGCAGCCTCTGTTTGGAGTTGTTGGAGATGGTAAAGTATAGGAAACCTTGTGATTGTGGGTCAAGCAGAGCACAAGACAAGAGAGAAAAATAAGAAAGAGTCTAGACTGATGACAAAATCAGAATTTTTCCAGAAAAACTGATGTTTCCATCAGTTCCCAAAACTGAAGGAACTTCATTTCTTCTTAAAAGCATCCTCACATCTGACAACCATGTCTCAGGTTTTATCTTATATTTATAACAATCCTGTCAGGTAACCATTTCTTAGAGCCTTGGTTGTGTAACTATGTGGTTACCACAAGGGAAAGGAAGACATGGGTTAGATTAAGTTCCAGATTGAGATAGCCACACTTGGGTGTCTGAAAATACATATCTCAGTTTCTCCTGCAGTCAGCAGACACATTTGGTGGAGCCTGGAGATCTATCCATGCATTCGTCTTTCCATAAATGATTGCATTTCATCAACTGAGCAGTTTTGCCATCTCTTTGAAATCCTGTCTAGTTGTCCTTTGAAGACACTGGAAGTTCAGAAACCCCACTGATATGGAGACCTTGTTCAGCCACCACTGAGTATTCTAGTTTCCATTGGAACTACGATGACTTTCTTCTAGTTTTTTGCCTTTTCCACACTCCTCACTTAATCCCCTTTCAGCAAAACTCACCCTGATCCTAGGGGAAACTCATAGTCAACGACCTCAGTCTACTCATCTCCCATTGAAATCCTGAATACCTGGTCTCATCTTCAAGTATTTTATGGCAAAATGAAGCTCTCATTATATGGATTTCCTCTCTTCTAAATAGGTTTGGCTATGTTTTATAACTACAGTTCAACAAAGGGTGGTGATTAGTTATGTGCACAAATAATTCTGAAGCTGAAGAATTCTTCCCTGCCACTAAATGAGATTTGCTCAGAGCTCAGGAATAATTACACTGCTGAAATCTTAATGGACATCTTTCATCTTAAAAATAAAACAGAACTAATGTTCTTTAATATGAGTGGTGTTCTCCTTAAGAAAACCTGAGGGTATGTGAAATTGCAGCCCCAGGTGCAACAGCTTGCATATCTGTGTATAATTTAGCTCTGTATAAAAGCTGGCTAATCTATACCTCTCAGGTTGCACACAATATACCCATCACCCAAGCATGTTTTCCAGGTGAGATCCACTTGGCTTGACCAGCAACAGGGCTGTAGGATTTGGGTCACCTGAAGTCCCCAGATGTGGGAAAGGCTGATGTAGCAGCACTGATAAGGATCCTGGGTTGCTTCATGAATCAGCCAAGCCCTGCCAGTCCCACTCCACCTCACCAGGCTCAGACTCTGAATAGGAGACTTGCATCTTTGTGTGTTACTGTGAAGAGGTGAAGAGCCTCACTAAGAACCAAGATGTTTGTAGAGGCAAGAAGGTCATAGTGATGGGTACTTATTGGAGTAGCAACCGCGTATTCAAAGGCAGCCTGGAATAACACGTTTGCACTGTTATGAAGGGGTATGGGGGTTAGTTCAGTCTTCTGAAAGTACCAGTATGGTAGGGATGTCTATAGACCTGCTTTTTAATAAGGTGGGTGCTTGCGAGACCAACTTTTGGATTGCTTGGAATGGAGTGCCTTGGAGATCTCAATCTTCTAAATAGTTCACTTTTAATACTTTATTAGGACTTACGGTATGTGCTGATACTGCCAGAGTGGTTTCATGTTCTTATATCACCTTATGGCTCACAGAGGGTGTGGTGCTTAATATCCAATTTACTAATTTATTAATTCTAGAGCTATTAATTAAATCTTCATTCTGGTTCATTAGCTAATTAAGCCCATTAAACACAGCAAGAAAAACTGGCAGCTTTCAGTTCTTTTAAGGCTATTAGATTAAGAAAGTATTTCTCTGGTGGTACAGAACTCTGAAACGAATTTACAGGTGAGCTTTGAGACAGAGAAGGGTCTCCTCACAAAAGGCAAAGCAGAGTTCTGCTATCTGGAGGAGATGTCTGAGTTACGGTGCTAGATCCCTTTCTGCTGCACATATCTGTGTAGTGCTGCTTCTTCCAGCTCGGGTCAACAGAACAAGAACTCCAAGTAGAAAGCTGCTCCAAAGGCCATCATACTCCTGTCTTGCTCCAAATAACTCATGTAACAACTTGAAAAAGTGATTTCAATAGAAGGGTCATCCCATGAAGGATTCACTCTGCCCCTTTTGTGTCTATTCTATGTCTTGGTCTTCATGACCCCATCATAAATTTGGATAGTGTGTGATATGGAATGATAATAACAGGTTATAAGTAATAAGATTAATAATAATTAGGTGTGTCTAAGTCTTAGATCCACCCTTCTGTGTACAGTGTCCTTAGACAGGTTAGGTGGCTTTTGAGAATCAGCTGTCCCGTAGTAAGATGATAATTGTCTGTGCCATGCAGGTGTAAAGAGAAAGAAGGCTTGCAAGAAGTGGTGAGAGAATGGTGTGGGCTGATATGATGACAACAAAATGTGGCATCCTTTATGGTGACTGGAAGAGGGGAAGGTAGAGGAGCAGCTGGGCTCACACACTGCGAGGCAATAGAGGTGGAAAGCATTGAAACAGGATTTGAGGGAGGTGGTGTCATGGATTCAGCAGTAGCAGTCATTTTTCTCCTCCTTAGTAGCTTGTGCAGCGTTGTGGTTTTGACTTTTGGCTTGGGAACGGTGCTGATAACACCAATGTTTATAGTCAAAGCTTAGAATGTTTTTGGTTTGACCAAAGACGTTCAGAGTCTCATGCTCTGCCAGGGAGGAGGGGAAGCTGGGAGGAAGGAGAAACAGGGCACCTGACCCAAACTGACCAAAGAGGTATTCCATAGGACAGCACATCGTGCCCAGGATGTAGAGATGGAGGGCAGAGACCAGGAAGGTGGAGGGTACATGGGGTGGTCGGGCTTGATTGGACTGGGTATTCTGGTAAGCAGTCGTATTCTCTTTTCCCTTGTATTTCTCTTGTATTATTATTGGTGGTAGCAGCAGTGATTTGTTATATCTTAGTTACTAAGCTGTTCTTATCTCAACCTGTGGGAGTTGCATTCTTTCAATTGTCCTTCCCATCTCTCCAGGAGTGGGGGGAAGAAAGAGGGGGGAGTGAGTGAGAGAGAAAACTGCGTGGCTGATTTACGGCTTAAACCACGACAAGTGGTTAAGTGGCAGGCAAAGGAGGAAAGACCAAGAGTGAAGACCAAATTTTTAGAAAGATATAGTGTTATCAGAAATACAGTGGTTTTTGTGAGGTTGTTAATCAAAATGTTTCAAGATATGGCTCAGGCAAATGAGTAGAGAGTATTGAGGGCTCTTTAAAAATGTGACGTGTCAACACACACTGAATGGACACAAAGAGTGTGTCTGCATTTCAGATAGCAGAGTGCTACTCTGCACAGCATGAATGCTACACACAAACTTTTCCGAAAGGGATCAACCTCTAAATTCCTCTGCTTAAAGGCTAATTAATGGCTCTTCTCTAAAAACCCTCAGAGAAGCTCTTGGAGTTCAGACCATCATGTGCAAGCTGCTTCATTTGTAAGAGGAATAGAATCACAGAATCAACTAGCTCGGAAAAGAGCTTTAAGGTCATCAAGTCCAACCATTACCCCAGCACTGCCAAGACGACCACTTGACCATGTCATTGAGGGCTTCATTTACAGGGTTTTTAAGCTCTTAAAGTGGTATTATTCTTGAAGATTGACAGGTGAAAATCACTTCCTGAATCCCCTTGTGCAAATAGATTATTGTTAAACTCATCGAACTGCTGCACTGGCTGGGGTGCAGATGATGAGTCAAGACAGGGTCTTTTGGACTGCCGATTCCAGAGAGCTCCACCCTGCCCATGAACTCATTACCACAGTTTTCACAACACTTTTTGCGTGAGCCAGGCAATCAACAAAGCTTCTATCTCTGACCTGCCCCCCAGCTTATCTAGGGTGTGACACAGTTCAGGAGCTAATCTTCCAAGATATAGTAATTACATCTTCATATTAGATCAATAAAGTAGGACACATGCTAATGTCTGCAAGATAAACTGGGAGATTTGTAAGAGTTCCCATCCTGTAAAATGAAAAAATTACGTATACACACACCAAACATTTGAGGAGCTTGTTTTAGAAGGATTTACAGGGCACAGGGAGCATGTATGGGCTGCTCATGTTCCAGGCAAATGGCCAGGTGAGCCAGCTGAGCAGACAGCAAATCATTGTGAAGGTGAAAGCCCGGGGGCTGCTAACAGATAGGTGGGTAAACTGTCTTCTCAGAGGCTGGCAGCTTCCCAGGGAGACTGGCAGGAATCCAGGCTGCTTAGTATGTTTTCCTATGATGTGTTTTAGCACTGCTGCAAAGTTCTCTGCAATACCTTTTCTCTTTGATGAAGTGCCTGGGAAAAAAGTGGCATCTGGATGTGGCCGCATGGGCTGCTTGTAGAATAAGACGCACACCCAGATGTTCATGGACATCTGCCTCCACAGGTGAGAGCAAATCATTAAATAACACCTCTCAAGACTTGACAACCCCAACAATGGGGCATTAGAGTTTAGCCAGCTTTCACGTGTCAGTTTTAGGGACAAGTTTACCTATGAATTTTATTTCATTTCTATTAAACTGGGCTTTTAGCTTGCAAAGACTAGCAGAGATGCAGTAATATTCTTCAGAACAAAAGGACAATGCTTGCATTTAGAATTTTTTTTTTAACTTTATTTCTCTTTAGAGGAATAGAATAAATTTAGAAGAATAAAAGCTTAGAATTGGGGAGGGAGGGAAGAGTGGAGCAGGGAATAGCTGAGGATTTTCTTGAACTTAATTAAATAATAAGGAAAAATTGGATACCATTCTTTTTCACGTACTTTTTGTTTTTCAGCTGATACATCAACCCATTAACTCAAAACCATATGCTGTGTACTTAGCAGGATGAGGAGCAAGTGAAAGCTGAGGCGCAAGTGAAAATGAAACAGTCTGTGCATAAGCATGTGACCACAGCTGAGGAATGCAAGACAGAGTTGATTATTTCCCCACTTCATGGGTGAGCAGGACTGACAGTTTTGTGTTTAATGTTTGCCATCTAAATTTTGCCAGTAAGTATCTGAAAATCCAGCTTGGAAAAGAAAGAAAATGAGATCCACAATGATAATGCAGAATAATTTTAATGGGAAAGGATAGAACAAGACTCCTAGAACAAATAACAGTGTAAGGGGCACAACTCTAGATACATATTCGCTTACTCCTATGCTGGCATTAACCTCTATATTCAAGTGATACCTTTAATCAAATACTTTTTTCCTTAAAGTTAAATACAATTTCTTTTTCCCTACACTTTTCCCACACACTTTTCTTGCAGAAACTAAAAGCCAGAAACAAATGACGTGTGTGTGTATATATTTATCCAAAGGAAAAGTGAATCTCCTGATGACTAATTGTCTCTAATTACCTGCCTGAGAATTTACCTGAGAGGGAAAACACCCATGAGCTTAAGCTAAAGCATAATTTAAAGAAGATATGGGTAAGTCTGCTGTAAAGAGCAGTAGAGGTCTACGAAGCCTTTGAGGTTGGTATCACTGCGTTATGCTTCTGTGGTCTCTTTATCCTCATTTGCTGTATCTGTATTTTCAGTTTCTGGCTTCTCATTCTCTGGAGCATGTTCATTACTCTTGCTGTCAGATGGATGGTAGCTTCTGTTGCTGGGTCTGCTGCAAGGATGCATCCAGTGGGAAGAAAACACATAGGAGCACCGTGGCGCACCCTGAGGCACAGGTTTTGGGATAAAGCTATTTGCAGGTGGCTCTGAGCACAGGACTTCTGCTCTCAAAGATGTCAGTGGGGCCGATATGTCTCCCTCCATAACTGCAGAACTTCCCACCACTGTCTCCTGCGGGCATGTGCTGAGGATTGGCCCTGGGAATGTCACAACGACGGGAGGTGGGTATATAATGACTCTGGAGGCACCGCAGGATATAACACATGGCTCATTGCAGCTGGTAGCAAGAGGCTGTGGGCACTGTGCATCACATGAGTAGAAACCCCGTCCTGCATCCCACTCACCACCAAAGGACATCTTGGAGAAAAGTTAGTGAACCTGCAACACATAAGAGACTAAAAATGTGTTCCTCAAAGCATTTGCAACCTACCCTCTGCCCTTCACCATGCAGTCCCTTGCAAGTCAGGGGGGACTCTTGCTCTCCTTCGTGCATGAAGGGTGAGGCACATGCCACAGCTAGGGACACACTGCAGTGGAGATGATATAAATCTATAGGAGTGCAGCCCAGGTATTCTAGTTATAGGGGCTGTGCAGGTAATGTAGCAAAGAAATTTTGAGCCTATGATGTACAGAAATGAAGCTCACAGTCATACAGGCTTGTCCTCTCATTCAATTCACCCTATCACCCTGAGTCATTCTTACTCTATCTCCACCCTGCTGAAAAGGACCCTAGACCTCTAGGTTTAACCAACCTTTATCCCATTCTGTCACATCCATTGCCATGGGCATTTTCATCTCTGCCCCTTAACAGTGCCTCTTTTTGCTTTTCCAATTACAGATCCTGTCTGGGCAGCCACCAAGGATGATTGGAAAGTTGCTGCAGCTGTGACCATCAACTTCAGCACTGCCACCGCCGGGACCATAAAACCATTGATCATACAAGAATGTGTTTAAGATACTCATGTACTAGAGAACATCCTTGCCTGGGACTATTTGTTTGTCTCAGTGATAAAGTCTGCCCAGCCCTCATTAGAGTAATTATGCACAATAGGATTCCTGTGCCTCTGGTGAGACTGTGTTGGGCACTGTTTTGGTGTCCTGAGAAGTTTATACAGACCAATGTGTCCATGTCAGGCAGGACTGAAAGCCAAAACCATTACTGCAGATCTGCAGCTGGGGATTGCTGTGCAGGAGGTGGAAGGACCCAACTTTGGTGCCATTCGGCGTACTAGTGCCTGAGCTCCTAGTAAAACCTTGTTTCCAGGTACCTCCAGATAGTTTGCAGAGCCAAGAACTTTATAGACATTTTCAATGCCTATCTTTAGGCCTGGATCCTGAATCCATCTTGAAGGTCATTTAACTGGAACTAATTACATAAATATATGGTGGAATTTACCTCTCAAAGTTTAAAACTGCGCGATGTAGATGATTACCTATAAGGTAGCCCCTTTATTTTTGTCCCTGGAGAAAAGCAGGCTAGCAGAGTGCAGTCAAGCCCATTCAGAGGTAGGTGTTATTTAAATATGTTATGTGAAATGCCTGTTTCTGTCTACTGACTAAGGGGGAAAGGTTAAGGGGAATGTCATTATTTGTCTTGTCTAGCTTCTCAGATCTGTCAGTGCTCAACATCAGATGCTCTCATCAGAAACCCCCTGAAGTTACTGAGTAGGAAAAGAACTGCCTTTCCAGACTTTCTTCTTCCTAATAGTGTGATGATAAAGGTCTCTAATCATAAAGAGAGAGTGTCCAGCCAGAGTCAACCTCTATGAATGACCAGCTAAAAACTGGGGAGACATAGCTTCTTAGTGAATGAGTTCTTCATTCTAGCTGTGTTTTACATGATTTTATGTCCTTTGTATTCCTTTGAAAATGAAGTCTTTCTGGTTCAATGAATTAAAACTTCCAGAAAACAAATTTGAGCATCTCAGATCTTAGCCAATTTTAAAATTAAGAAATATACTGCTGTTACTGAGCAACCTGATCTTGTAGAAAATGCTCTGATAGTTGCCACGTGGTTGGACTAGATGACCTTTAAAGGTCCCTTCCAACCCAAACTATTCTGTGATCAGGTATACAATTAAATCTCTAGCAGACTTTTGGTGAAAGGATTATGATATTTAGAAACCACAGTGGCTTGCTGTTAAACCCTGACCTACGTTAAAGCAGTGTTTTACTCAATATAATTAGATTGAGGTGAATGGGACTTACCAGTTGTCCAGGAAGAAGTGAAGAGAAACGGCCAGAGGAACCCTGAATCTCTTGAGTTTTATATTCTGTCTTGATCTTCCAGGAAGATGAGACAACCTTTGTGTATAAGGTCTTAATTACTCTCCAAACAATTTTTCCCGCATGTGTAACACTTATAATTACTATAATTATTTGAACAGTGTTTACTGGCATTATTCAATTTTCTGTGGTACATACTGTTACATGCTGGGGGGTTCCCTTCATGCTCTTTTCATGGTCTAAATTAATTGCTTAGGTGATTCTACCACTTGTGTCTGTATTAATGTAGGGATGAAACTAGCTCCATTTTGTTCAGCTTTGACTTAAATATTGACCAGGTGAGCAGTAGTTTGAGGACAGCAACTGCTGAATTGCAGAAACATTGGCTGTATCTGCTTGCGAGATGTGGGATTTTATATCATTCACTAAGAAGTCCACTGCAGCTTTTAGCAGGAGGCACCATGGTGTTCATCCCTGTAAGTGGTTTGGAGGAGGAGGGAGAACAGAATTTTACAGGCTGTACATAGCCTATTTTTGTTCATAGTGACACTGATTTGGTTATTTGTTTCCTGCCCTTTGTTTTACTGCTGTCGGAGCTTCAGCTGGAAGTTGTTCTGTTTAGGGATTCCCACATGCAATCTAGGTGCAGAGCATCTGGCTCCAACCACCATGAGTGACTGGAGGGATAAGAAGCATACCCTCTGCAAGATGCCCTCTTACAGAAGAGAAGACTGAAAGAAGGTAAGGTAATACTTTCTGCCAAAGTGAAAGAATGTAGCTGCCATTTACACCCACTGAGGCCTAGAGAAGCCATGGGCTTGAAGTACACCAAGGGGGACTTAAGTAAAATGAAAATATTTTAGTCATGTGGCTACTTATGTGCACAAATTTCTGAATTTTATGGAGCTTCATTGATTTCCCAAGGATTGAGGTGGGTTCTCAAAGCTGAGTAATGTTTAACTCTCACAGGCTTAGCTGAAGTTACCCTTTAACCCATTTTGAAATGATTGCTTTTGAATGCAAACAGAAATGCATGCTTAATGAAAATGCAAAGTGCCCAAAGCTGTCAGGGCTCAAAACCAACATCCTGTTTATAAGAACAAGTCAGGCACTTCCATCAAAAACTGCATATCCTAAAGTTGCTGTTAGTCCTGAGGTGTTTGTCTCGGATAACATGCTATTAATATTATAATGGTAAAACACTTTGCATGCATAAACCAGTAATGAATAATTCTGGAAGGTTTTAATGACCCCTGTTGTGTGGAAACTTTACCCCACCAAGTCTCTAGTTGTTCAGATTATTTTTTCCCATGCTCTCACAAAAAAAAAAGAAAAACAATGAAAAGTTACATAACATAAATTTATCCAAAAAGCCAGGCCCCAATTTCACAACTCGTGACAGAGGTTAACGCCACTGAGCCCTGTCACCAGAGATTGCTGGTAACATGTTCAGAATCATATTTCATAGTATTTAACAATTTCAGGTAGCTTGTGGATATCTTGGTGAATTCTGAACCAATTTCTGATCACACTTTTCTTCCTTAAAAATGAGAAAAGGGTCTGGGAAAAATGGGAATTCCTGTTTCTATGCCACTTTACCTGCAGAACATCCAAATACCTCAAACTGGAAACTCAATTACACCTCAGTCTTCCTTGTAAGAAGAAAAGACAGCAAGGTTGCCATTTAATTTCTAGAAGTTATGATATTTTCTGCATAAAAACTCTTTTGGAAATGGGACTATAAACCCAACTCTGAACATCTTATACCTCCTTGCTAGTAACATGGGCAATGTGGAACTTGTCCTGCCAGTGAATCCTGCATTTACATCCACTTTGGACAGTGGTTGCATAGAAGGGCTGTGTGAAGTAGACCCCAAAAGAAAAAGCCTCTTTGTAGCCCACCTTGTCTCTGTCCACCTTGGTGTGCAGCTTGTCTTTGCTCTGAACGCTCATTTGGTGGGTGAAGGTGGTAATAAACTGCCCCCTTCAGTGTTTTCTTATCCACAGCAAACATACCCAGCTCTCCCAACTTCCCTTTTCTTGCCAGTTTTCAGTGCCCTGGCCACTCTGCAGCCTCCATCACTTTCGCCTCTGCCTGTTCATGCCTCCTGTGCTGAGTTCCCCAAACCAGCCATGGATCGGGCTTCCTAAATGCCAGATGGAGGGGAATCAACACTTTCTGCCTGCTGCTGCCTATGCTCTGCTTCAGGCAGCCCAGCCTGCAGTTGGCTCTTACTCCCGCTAGGGTGCAGCACTGACTCACACTTGGGCCACCAGGTCCTGTTTTTGGCAGGACCGATGACTTCTCCAAGTGCAGATCCTTTCCATTTGATGGACGAGAGCTGGGCTCGCTGCCAGAGCATTTAGAGCGTGGAGAGAGGAACAAGGCAGTGTAAAGCTATCCTCATGCAGAGAACCAGGAGGAGTTCAAGCACCATTTATTGGTGGCTTCGAGATATCGGGGTTTTATATTATGTTTGAATAACCCCTTCCTCAGGAGCAAAAACCCCAGAAATAGAAGCCCAGATTTTTGAAAGGAAACACTTTTCTGCTGGTCAATGGCACCTTCCTTATGCTAACTGAAGGGGGGGCTGCATCCTTTCAGGAGCAAGTAAGACTGAGATCAACAGAGCCTTTTACGCCATTCAGTTGGGATAAATGCAGACAGGAGAGCTTCCCGTGGGTCTGGGCTGTGCCACTTTCATGCCTTAATTATGAGCCTCTTAATAGACCTGATATAAGAAAGGGATTGATCTCATGTGGGGTAGTCAGGAGGGAGCTACTGGATCAGGCCTTTCTTCTCTTTTTTTTTATTTAATTTGCCAGTGTTAGTGATTTACAGAAGTTACAATGAATTTTCTCCCCCCATGGGGAGCAAGACTCCTAATCCTGGAGGACTGGTAGCATCAGTCTCTGTTTATACAGGCAAATCTATCACTTTATTAGTAAAAGGAGTCTACAGGAATTCTGCTTGGTCTGCTTGAGGTGGTGCAGAGGAAGCCAAGGAGGTATGGAGGTGTATTCCGTTGGGATATGCTCAGGGAACTGGCTGAACAGAGCAAGGCAGTGAAGCAGTGATGGGACAGATACCAGGTCTCCCTCTGCACCTTTAGGTGGTGGCAGAGAGCTGCTGCTTCCACAGGAGCACCTCCTGGGAGAGACTGTGGTATGGGGCAGATGTGCAGAGATGAGTGTGTTGGGACTTTGCTGCTTACATAAATGCATGTATTAGGAAATAAAAATATTGATCAAGCATGATAGCTATTTCCTTCTGTCTATGACAATATTACTGTCACGGAACGGCTGAAACTGAGTTTGTTTTCCCTCTGGTTGCAGTTTTGTAACCACAGACTCTTATTGCTGATCACACAGGTCACAGCATCAAAAGAGACCTTCTGAGTCCCATTGCCTCATCTTCCCATGCTAGGGCCTATCTCACACAACCCATCTGATAATCTGCTCTGCAGTGATTTGTGCAGGGACTATCCTTCAGAGCAGGAAACTTGCCATGGGGGCTGAAAGTTCTCCTGTGTGGCTTGCATGGAAATGGTGTGTTCTTCCCTACAACACTAATGTGACAGAGTCCAGTCTGGGGCTCCTAAGTAGTCCCATTGCTTGAGCCAAGCCTTCTCCTAAGTGCCAACCTGTGCTGCTGCTTCTGCTATGTCTCCGGGTAACTTCTCAACACAAAGAACTGTTCCCACAGATGGTCAATCTAGTCCTAAAAAGCATGATTACTGCCATTATTTTACACAAAGAACTGGTATATCAGCAGGGAATAGTTTAGGTTTGTTGGGTTATTTTTTCTCCCCAGTAGTAGGTATTAGAAACAGTTCTAAAAAAGGAAATAAATCAAGCAGAGAGTAGGAATCCAGGCAAAACCTGATTTTAATAGGACAGATACAACCAGGGAATGTAGTTTGATCCAGTAACAGTAAAAACCTTTTGGGGTGTGAACACTGTAATAGAGTGGTATCAATTTGAAGTTGAGCAATTGTCTAGAGTTGATTTCTCACTAACACTTTATCTGTTGCAGGAATAACTGAAGTGTGGCCAAATCAGAAGGCTGTGCACTCTATGATTTTAACATGGTTACGATGAGGGGTACAATAAGGCTCCTCTGGGATTTAGGAATAGGAGCAGGGGGAGTTAAATAAAATTCCTTATACTTCAGCTACGTAGCTTGCTGTTTTTCAAACCTACTTGTTTATCTCCTTTACCACAGACATTTTGGACCAAAACGACTCTTCTTGGAGTGGCCTGAACGTTTCACACCCCCCGAGTGACGGTGCGTTGAGTGGTGGGTGGTCCGTGGGTAGAGGCACTTGGATTTGGTTAGGTGCTGTGTCGATGAGCTCTTGTGCTTGGTTCCCTCCTGCGGCAGCAAGCATTTTCCTGTTTGTTGCTGTGTGGAGCACTCTTTTATTCCCTGTCCAGGGGAGCATTTGGGCGCATTTGGCTGCGGCACGGACTTGCTTACTTGCTGCTGGGAGGAGGAGGTGGTGGTGACGCACTCCTGTGTTGGGTAACCCTTCATGCACTTCTGCTGGGGGAACCTACTCACGCACTCTTGCATGCAAGACTCAGTTACACACTGCTGCGGGGGGCACTCGGTGACTCCACGCAGTGGTGGGGAATACCCGCAGGTCATTCCCTGCAGGGTCCGGAGCTCCGTGCCGTATCGTTGGGATGAGCACTTGGATATCTTCTGCGACCTGCATTCGTTCTTGCACGAGGATGAGTACTTGATCCCACATGGTGGGAACCTGAGTTTGCCTGGCTCTGGGCACCTGGGTGCGCACGGTGGAAGGCTCTTGGCCATGCGCTTTTTCTCAGGGTGGACGGTCTCACAGGGCAGGAAACATGGTGTTGTGCTCAGCCGCACGCTGGGCTTCCTGCAGGGCAGAAGGCGAGTGGTCTCACAAGGCTCAGGGTACAGCAGGACACATTGCTGTACATAGGGTGGACAAGACAGCAGAGGGGTCCGAGTCACACTTGGCTGTGGGCACACATAAGTGAAAGGCTGAGTGTAGTTTTGCCACCTTGGCATCGGGCTCTTGATCACACTGACTGGGTGACACGTGGTGCTGCATACATCTTTCTGGGGCGTGCACTGCTTGATGCTTTCAGTGAAATAGCCCGATCCTGGTAGGTACAGATGTTTGTACCGCTCCCCATAGTAGTGCATGGTCACACAAAGCACTTAGGCCTGAAAGAAGCAGGAAAAAGAGAGTTCACATAGGCATTGGTTTAGTGGGAGGTGTCCCTGCCCATGACAGCGGGGTTGGAACTAGGTGATCTTAAGGTCCTTTCCAACCCTAACTATTCTATGATTCTATAATTTCTGTGATGCAGGACTCAGTTTCCAACAGGCATCTCAACATGCAAGCTCATACCCTGGCTCACCTGAAGGTCAGAGGCTCTCTGTGACTTAAAACCAGGCTAGGATTACCCAGCTGAGTAGATGAGTCTGTTCTCAGCTTGTTCCTTCGCACCCTTCTCTTTAAGAGCCCAGAAACAACCAGGGATTGGAGCCAAACAAACTGGAAAGTTTTCATGCCACCTTTCAAAGACCATCTAAGTGTCCATCAAAGCATTTCACAAGGAAAAGCAACATTTTGACCCTGTGGTTTACTTCCTGGAAACCTCCTGCGTCCCCACTGGGACAACTATTCAGCTTTATGTCCTGCAACTCCCAAGCACCAGAGATGAAAGGCAAGCCAAAATTAAAGGTGTGTCCATGCCGTAATACTCAGGTGTGGCTGCAGCTCACACAGGCAAACCCAAGCTGTGGCTAAATTAGCTAGCTGAGGGTAAGAATAGGTTTGTGGCAGCATGGAGCTCATCAGCTCAGCACGTACAACCTGCCTGTTGAGTCACAGTCCCACAGGGGTCTGCTGGGTTGGCAGTGTGCAGAGCTTGTATGCTCTGAGCATGCGACCATATCATCGGCTTTGCTGCCTCTCAAGCCTCGAAGTCCCAAATTCATACAAAATAGTTTGTACAGACATCTTCAAGAAAAGAAAAGAGAAAATACAGCATGATCATATTTAAGTATTTGGTGAAACCAGAGCAGGAAAGGAGAAGCTGTGAAGGCAAAGTCTCAGCTGGTGTTAACTGCTCAAGTGTCACTAAGCTGAGCGAATTACACCCATTTAAAGCAGCCTCCAGCACTGCACTACAGTCATGCCAAGTCATAATGTCCTGGTTTTGTTATGGTAAGCTAAAGATCCACTGTCACAATGCCTGGCATAGCAACTCTGAGAGTGAAACCTCATCCAGGCAGCAGAAAGGTTGGAGCAGCAGAAAGGCGAATCTAGATGAGACCCCATTCCCAGGGAAGGGATCAGGTGGCATCATCTAAAGGCCCACACTTCCCTCCTGAAACGATTGAGAAATGTCTCACTTTGTCTTGACCCTGGGAGTTGCAGCATAAACCGTCCCTCTTCATTCTCCACCCTGGAAAACACCAGTTTCAGAGAGTTTTATGTGGTTTTAACAGGCATATTTTGAGCACAATAGGTGCTTTAACCACTGACGTGTGAAAGGTACTCAGTTTGAAAATGTTTTCCTTTTTTCATTTCAACATTTTTTTTGAAATTAAGGCGTATAACTAAAAAACTGTAAAGAAACTGCAGTTTCTAACACCTCAAGTTCTGTCTGTAACTAGAGTGAGGCGTTTTGTCTTCCAAAAGCCTATCATTGGGTGACTATTAGCAATAGCAATGTTGTGTGTTCCAATCATTAGGAAAAACTTATCACTACACTTATAATCATCAAATAATATAAACAACCAGATGAAAATCAATGATAGCAATTACTACTAAATGCGAAAGTGATGCTCATCAAGATAAAAGGCTTCTAAAGTAGGGGGGAGTATTTACTTCCAAGGGGTTGTTGTCATCTCAGACTCACTTGTATTACTGTTAGCCTAGATGGAAATTTAAATAGGCATAGCTAGAGCGTCTCTCCATTGACCTTCGCATTGGCACAGAAGTTAGTCAGCTTCTTATCAATATCTTAAAAGTTGCTTTGCTTAAATTCCATTAAAACAGCAGCAAATTTCTCCATGTCACTTCCTTTAGAGGAGTTGCTCACATCTGCTGCCAGCATCAAGCCCTTTATGTAGCCAATAGCCTCCTTTGGACTAGAACTAACAGAAAGCGTAGTGAAGCCCACAAATCCCACTCCTGACTTCACAGTCCATTGGGAAGTGCTTTCCCAATATTCTTCAGTTCAGCACAGAGGAGATGCTCCAGTAGTTAGAGCTTTGCATGCCGGTGCTGAAGGCAGCATCCTCCAGAGGATGCTTCTCCATGAGTACGCACTCAGAACCTGTTGTCTGCTCCGGCCACCCAGGAATAAAACAGCATTTCAGGAGCTCCATTAAAAGCCAGACTTACCCACTTCATCAGTGAGATCAACTGGAGAGAAGTGCCTAGGAGAGCCCCGTGATGGCAGAGCTTTTATACAGTGAATAAGTGCCCTAGGGGAGTGAGGCGGTTTGACTGGGTGATGCTCTAATTGCCTGCCAGTCTTGGATGAGCCACGTGCAGCTTCATGCCGGCGGGAATGGCTGTCCTTGCTCTGTGAGGTTGCCATCACCACCAGGTACCGTCAGGACATCTGTGAGCTCCAGAAGTTTCAATGAGGCTTTATGATCCAACATGCTGAACCAGCGAAGCACATGGGAGGCTGAGGATACCCTGTGCTCATGGTCCTCATGCTTTGAATCCCCATGCACGGTGCCAAAGCATTCCTGTATGCCCATTGCAAACCTAGGCCAGCTAAAATATACTTTTCCACCCAGAAAAAGACTGCAGTTGAGGCCACCAAAGGGACTGCTCAAGGGACTTCTCATTTCTGTGCCTAAATCCATTTGGTGCCTTTGAAAACACCACCCAGGAAGGACTCTTGGTAACTTTTTGCCAAGACCGTAATTACTGTGGCATGCAGACTTCCTTCACTTACATAGGGAGTCCAGGGAAGAGACAGATGATTTAGAGTGAGAAAGCCTTGGGCTAAGACAAGATGGCTACTAAAAAGGACTTGCCATGAAGTGAATGACCTGCTGAAAGAGATGACGCTTTTCCGGCACAACAAAGAGGAGAAAGGACAAGCAGGAGCCCAGGGAAAGGCAGCTGAATCAACCCCAGCACATGTCCTGAAAACACAAATGCTATTTCCTGCTTTGCTGCAGTCTCTGCACCAGTCATCCCTCCCTTTGTTCCCTGTTTATATCACAAATGAACCCAAAGGAAAATTAACAGTGGCATGAGCAGAAGTGCCAATAGGGAATACATTCTTACGTAGTCATACAGGCATAAAGCAAAGCCCTGGGTTTAATTTTCCTTTAATTTATTTCCTTTAATCTGACACCTATGACTTGGATTCCAGCATGCTGGGAATTCAAGTGATGTCCCACACACTGAAATAAAAAAAGAATAAAGTGAAATAAGTTAACTTAATGGAGTAGGTGGAAAATTTTTCATCAATGTGAAGCACTGGGAATGCTGCTGTGTTGCCATCTTTAGAGGTATTTTAAAGACGTGCTTAGGAACACGGTGGACTTGGCAGTATTGTGTTTATGAATTGATTCGGTGGACTTAAGGGTCTTTTCTAACCTAAATGATTCTATGATTTGAAGCAAAATCCTGATCTCTATCTTATGAACCACTGAGTAATTTTTCTATTTTCACTGAAAAATTCAGAAGCCTGAAGGTAGGTTTGTTATTTAAATTTCTGATTTTCCAACCAAAAGTAATTTTCCCTCACTATCATAGAAAAAAATACAAAGTGTATGTTTTTCCAGTTGATGACAACAACTTTTATTGTGTTACACTCCCAGGAACTATAATGCCCTTTTTTAATGTTAAATGATCTGACCCAAGGTTTTGGGAATCAAGCTGGCGTCAGAGAATAGGTAAGCAGATTAATACAGTTTTTATAAGGTCTATAAATCCAATTCTTGGGCAAGCTCCAGATCAAGTAGCCGTCAAGTAATGCTAATATTCAGTTTAGTGTTTCCAATACAGGTAGAATACTAACCCGATGATAACATCGCGCTCTGTCACCCAAATGTTGTTAATTAGCATCTGCAAAGTCCTTTCATCTCAGAGAGACGCATAGTGCCACATGGGACATTGTTGTAGGGGGTATTATTATTCCCAGGTAAGCACAGGGGAAACTGAGGCACATTGCACTGCGGTCACTTGGTGGTGCAGAGTGAGTCAGAGCCAGGGTCAAGGCCAGACTCCATCGCAGCCACCTTCAAAACAAGCCCCGTGCACCCTATGAGGAAAGGCTCTGCACCACCTGGCTACCCATCACCACCAGGAAGGTTTTCCTAAGGATTCCCTGGGCTCTGGCACCTATGGAAAAGCCGCAGTGATGTGAGAACTCCTCAGAAGGCAGCACCATTTTTTATTTCTTGGTTTTAAAGGGGACAAGAGTGTTGGATTGTGAGACCATCCCTGGCTCTTCTAGGCGGAAGGCAGACCATGGTCACTGCTGCTCTTGAGGACTGCCCCTCTGGTCCAAAGCATCACCACTGAATACTCAAGAGAAGGTATGAAAAGGGTTTGGTCCCCCGTGACCCACTGAGCGCCGTGGGGAAGCAGACAGATGCCACCTTGACATTGCTAGATGCTCAGGTCTTGGACACTTCCTTGCCTTCAGAGAGCAGCCTGCAGTGACACCCCAAGGTCACTGAGCAAGGGTGGAGCAAGGCAGGATGCGGAGCAGCGTCCCAGGCCCGCTCACACCCTTCTCTTTGTCTTGCAACACTTGTTTTCACCCTCCAAATAGGCACGATCTACTTAGCATGAGTTACTACTCATTCTCCTAATGATAGGGCATATTACAGGATTTTTTCTGGTTTTTAGACTGGATTCACTGTATTTAATAAAGAAGAACCACGAAAGGGCAAAAAGACAAGATACTTAATCTCAGGTCAGAGGACTTTATTTAAGTATATATATGTATAAGTATACATATATATATGTATTTTGTTTTCAATATACATATGGATTTTGTTTTGAATGTGTAGAGTACACATTTTCAAGCAACATAAAGAATACGGTCTCTTCCTTTTATGGTTCAAACATTTATAAAACAGTCGTGCTACAACTTTCAGTGTTATTTCAAAGACTTGGTTTGTTTCAAGTTGTGTTTTCAATATTCATGAAAGCAACCGAGTGAATAAAAACTTTCATATATAAAGTTTCAGCAAGCATCAGCTTCACCAGACCAGGAATCCTGCTTTGCCTGGGGACTCTGCTGAGGTCAGCACAGTGTTTTAAAGCAGCAGGCATTTCTGGCCACCTTCTGAAATGAAGGCTGTTGGAGTAGGATTCATACACCGTTTGCTTAGCAAATTTGCTTCCAGCTTCCAAATCTGGGCATGAAAACAGATAGCTTTTTTATAGTTCTCTCTTTTGGAGAACTTGCAGCCTCGTGGAATGCAAGTTAATCTGAACATTGTCTCCTAAGGACTAAACCCAGAGTTGGGCACAGGCCACCCCTTCACTGGCCACATCACAAGTCCTTTTGGTGCTGTCATGATCTGGAGTCCTTAGACATTTCTATTTCTTTTCATATACATATATATATATTTAAATCACTATTCATTTTAATTATGTGAGAATTTAATAGCATCCCACAAAACTATGCCTTGCAGCAGATAAAGGTACAAGCATAGGTACCTGGAGCACAGCCATGGATATAATATCACACCCTATGGCTCAAACTAGAGCTGAGCTACAGGGGAAACACTGGAAAACAGAGATAAAGCAGATTTAAGCAATAGGAACTAGCTGGCAGATGGTACGAGGAGATAAATAACCCCTGCCAATCCCAGAAGTTGTACTTAGCTCTTTTCCTGGGGCCTTCCTTTTCCCTCTCCTTTTTACCAGGGCCATTTGGAGGCAGAGCAGTACTTCTTAGCATGGCTTGAAATTTTCACTCCACCTGACTGACACTGCTGCTGTGGCACACACTTGGTGGCACACTGCTGCTGTGGCACACACTCGGTGGCACAC
>JASSUY010036093.1:37224-66296 GCA_032466535.1 Forpus xanthops
TGCTGCTGTGGCACACATTTAGTGGCACACTGCTGCTGTGGCACACACTTAGTGGCACACTGCTGCTGTGGCACACACTTGGTGGCACACTGCTGCTGTGGCACACATTTAGTGGCACACTGCTGCTGTGGCACACACTTAGTGGCACACTGCTGCTGTGGCACACATTTAGTGGCACACTGCTGCTGTGGCACACACTCGGTGGCACACTGCTGCTGTGGCACACACTTGGTGGCACACTGCTGCTGCGGGACACACTTGGTCACACACTGCTGCTGTGGGATACAAGTTGTCTCACACTGCTGTGGGATACACTTGGTGCCACAGTCGGTGGCACACTGCTGCGGGACACACTTGGTCACACACCTGGTTGCACGCTGCTGTGGTACACACTTGGTGGCACACTGCTGCGGTGCAGAAGAGGTCACAAAGCGGTGCGAGACCCATTTGGTTGCACGCTGCTGTGGGACGCACGTGGTCACACACCTGGTTGCACATGGCTGCTGTGGGGTGTATGTTGTCACACACTGCTGTGGGATGCACTTGGTTGCACACTGCTGCTGCGGGATGGCCTTGGTCAGGTACGGCTGCTGTGGCATACACGTGGTCACACATCTGGTCTCACACTGCTGCTGGGGGGCATAGGCAGTCACACACTTGGTTGCACACTGCTGTGACAGAGCCTCAGTTGCACACTGCTGCTGTGGCACACACTTGGTCACTGTAGGCTGCTGCAGCGCTCCCTCAGTTGCACACTGCTGCTGTGGCACGCATGTTGTCACACACCGAGGTACACATGGCTGCTTTTGGATGCATTGGGTCACACACCGCTGCTGTGGCACACACTTGGTCTGATACTGCAGCCGTGGCACACACTTGGTCACACTCTGCTGATGGGAGAAGCTGGAGGACATGATCCGCTGCCGAGGGACGCAGGGGGTCACGTAGTGTGGTGTGCATAGTGTTGAGTGCCAGGTAGGCACTGGCACATGCCTGGTAGTATACACTGGCGAGCACTTGATGGGGATGGGGTTCTGGTAGACTGGAGAGAGGCACTGGTGTAGGTAGCACGACATCTTGGTGAGGCTTTGGCAGGATGGGAACTGCACATGTGAAAGCAGAGCCTTCAGAGTGGCTGAGTATCTTCCGGTCCTGCTGCTGCCCGTGCCTCAGGACTGGCTTGTTTTACAGGGTGCTGGAGACACGTCCCGCCTATGCCATGGTCTCAAAACCACAGCAGCAGCAGCTGAAGACCCAACCCATCATTTTTAACTCTGAAACATAGCATCAAGTCAAACAATGGGGAAGTTCAGAGACACATAACAACCAAATATCTCCCTGGACTGCAACTCTCTCCCCATCACCTGGACCACCGTGGGGCAGAACTAATCCTGGAGGCCAGCAGAAGAACGGCTGATCTCAGAGCTGTCTTTCAATCATTAAACCCAGTTTTCCCTTCCTCTGACCTCTTACTGATGCTTTGAGAAAAAGGCCCAACCCAGAAACAAGGTCTGAAGCTCTCGTCATATCTGCCATAGCAGGAAAGACAAACAGCCCTCAAGGCTCCGCTGCTTGATTCCATCACACCATGGGCAGATAGAGGTCCACAGCTCAGTCCCAGCATCACAAGGTTCATGCTCATGATGGAACCAAAGCCTACGAGAGTAGTGATACCACAACTGAGCACAAACCTGCTTACAGCTCTTTTAGCATTACCGTTCCCTGCTACATCAAAACTGCTCTGGTTGTTGTCAGGCACCCCCAGAAGCAAACAATAATCGCAGCACCCCAATTATTGATAACAACCTTTCCTTAAATTCTTCTGGATCACCTTTTGGAGACCGGCCCAGAAGAAGACATCGAGTGCACACTGCAACTCCAACACAGCAGTTCAAGCCAACTCATTTTAATAACTTCTCCCACAGACCATATTTAATATGTAAAAAAGGAGAAATAAATCTGCATTTCAGCAGCTACAGAGGCCCAGAACAAACCAGACTTACCCAGCTCCCTGGTGAGAACAGCTCAGTGATGTGACCAGTGAGCTCTAATAGAAGGAGAGCTTTTATATAGCTACTAAATGTGCCTTGAAGGTATGAGGTAGCCATGACATATCCTAATAGCTCCTATGCAAAATCCTGTGTGCAACACTCGTAGTGACTAGCATCAGTGCACTCATCCCTGAGGATGAGTAGTTGAATGTTAGCTCCCCATAGTAAGAGTAATTACCTTTAGTATAATCCTCCCTGGCATGGTAATACTGAAAGGTATTTGGAGAGGCAAACCCTCAGGGGTTTTGCAAGGCAGAATTGCACCCAATAACACTGGAAATGGCTTTCAGAGGTCTCGCTGGAACAAGGCTTCACAGTCCCTGGAAATGTCTTGGTGGCCATCCCATCCCTCTGCCTCTTTCCACACACGTGTCATTGTTCCATGCTGTGAGAGCTGCACTGACCATTTCACATCCTTCTCCCTCTTTAATCCCTGGTTAGAGCTTCTTATCTGCCCTATGAGGCCTAGCAGCCAGGGTTGGTTGTGTTTGCAGGCAGGACATAGGGCACTGGCTTCTCTAAGGAAAACAGGAGCTCCTGTTCAGATTATTCCCTTGGGTGAATGCAGTTCATCGTCCACAGAAAACCTCATTTTTAGCTTGTGTAATTCCAGAGAGCACATGGCCACTGGTGTCCTGATGCTCTCATGATTCCAGTGCAGTCACCTGTCATCAGAGCAATGGGACTACACTGTCCAGTGACTCTCAGATGAGCGGAAAAGATGAGCTATAGTCACGTTTGATTGCAGCCCTTGCGCAACAAGCTCAGGTGTCAAAGCTGTGACCGGCAGCACAACAGATCACAAGAAGCACCAGGAGCAGATAAACTTCCTCCACACATACAGGTGACTTTCTCAATGAGTCAACTTGTTATCTCATATGGTACCCAGATTAAGAGAACTGGTTAGAAAATTTAGAGATTAATTCTTTGAAGTCATTGGTGGTCTGATCAATGCTTTGTATATACCTTGTCACATGAAATATCCTCCATAAGTGACAACTTCTTCCTGCTGACTCCAGGGAGAGCTGAAGGGGACTAGTGCAGAGGAATGCTCAGCCCACTGGCATGTAGAGCTGGTTGAGATCAAACACACTCCAAGATCACTTCCTATGTTTATTAAAACCCATGGTTTCTTGTGAATTAGAGAAATAGCTCTGCTCAGGTGGGCTTTGAGGCGAATAAAACGGTCCATAAATATTTTTGTAATGGAACTGAATAATAAAGTTTAGGTATTCTTGGACAACTATGCCACACACTGAGGAAGAATCAGAGAGAGTGAAATTATCTCTTTACCATAAACTTCTCCAACAAGAATGAATCCTGCCCCTTGCTGGTCGGCACTGACTGTGCTCCTCTTTGCCTGAACCACAAGTAATGTGTCTTTGCTGTGTCATCTCTCTTGCAGAAATTGGTTCTTTAACCTAAAGCCATAACTCTTCACTGCCTTTTAGCTCCAAAGGTTGTAGCCATGATCCTCCCTGCTAGCAAAAGCGAGCCATTCACATTTATATTATTCCCATTCACACTGTCTCAGCCTTCAAACAAATCCTTGTTTCATCCCGTCTTCACCGTAACACCATGTGTACCTCCCCAGCTCACTGAAAGCCCAGGTAAACTTCAATTTTCTGAGCACAGCAATGACTATTCTTTCATGCTAGCACTCAGTAAAGTCCAAAACTATAGAATCTAAGAAAGAAACCCCCCAGGAACCCAATTAGGCTCCATTTTGACTTTGTCAACATAGCAACTTTGGACTTTCACTATACAGCAATTTAATGAGAATTTTACTTTCCCATGGCATGCCTGTCAAAAATGTGTGCTTCTGTTTTCATCATCTGTGCACACCCTGGTAGTACCCACTGTCCCTCCATAGCCAGCCCTACCCTGAAGTGATTGGCAGCTAAGAAAACCTCCTGCCCTTTTTTAACCTGCCTGACAACCTGGAAAATAGCATGAGATGAAGGTGGAGAGAAAAAAAAAGAGGTTGAAACAAAGCTGTGGCACTGAGAAGCATGAACATGGAAGCTGAAAAACATCCTGGAGGAGATGCCGGGTGAGACATCAGGGAATCCACCACCTTCCCTTTAATAAGACAGGAATGTGAAGGAGCACCGTCACAGTGCGGCAATTTTGGAGCATGAGCAATGACACAAGGAATGCAAAGCTCTCTGCCTGCTCCAAACATAGAAATCTGGCAGAAGATGGGGCCATTTAAAAGAGAAGACAAAAGAAACAAGGTACATTGTCCAGGTATGGTCTGGGATATTGGGTTGAATCCTCAAGTGATGTAAAATTAGCCTTGCTCCATTAACGGTAATAAAAACATAACAATAAATTGGGTAAAGAGCTCTAAAGAGGAGGGAGCTACAGTGGGGAGTTGTTAGGCTTTAGATCTAGTGCAAAGTGAAGGCCAATCTATGTGTCAGGCTACAATAGCAAAGCCAAGAAATATATCCACCTTGGAGAAGTAACTGCAGGAGGCTGGAATGGCTGTTTCCTCCAGTCTTTCCAAGACACAGCCATTCACTTCAGCCTCTCCAAGTGTTGTGATTTAACCCCAGACAGCAATTGAGCACCACGCAGCCACTCACTCACTCCCCTCCTCTGCCCTCCCACCCCTCGCCCTGGTGAAAGCAGATAAACCCCATAGTTTGAGATAAGAAGAGTTTAATAATTAAATTGGGATAAATAAAATACAATAATAATAACAGCAATAACAACAGTAATAATAATAAAGAAATGAGAGGAATGAAACAAACAGAAACCTCCAAGTGATGCACAATATAACTGCTCACCACCCACTAACTGATGCCCAGCCTGTCCCTGAGCAACAATCAGTGCCTCCCAACCAACTCACTCCATAGAGTAGTATACTGTATATAATACTATATTATATGTTCAGTATGTCTATACTGAGCATGATGCTCTCTAGTATAGAATATCCCCTTGGATAGCTTTGGCCAGCTGTCCTGGTTGTGCTTCCTCCTGTTTTCTGTGTTCCCCTTACTGGCAGAGCATGAGAGACTGAAAAGTCTTTGATTTTTCAATATTATTCTCAGAATAAAGCCCAAACACAGCACTGTGCCAAGAAGAAAACTATCTCTATCCTATCCAAAACCAGGACACCGAGACATGGCCATTTCCTCCAGCCTCACCAAAGCACGGACATTTCCTCCCGTCTCTCCACGGGATGGACTCCTCCAACCTCATCATGACATGTCACGTCCTTCAAACTCGTAGTGCGTGGACATTCTCCCCAAGCTCTACAACCCACTAGGGAGCAGCATTCGCACACACAACCACCTCCTGCAGCAGTTTTGCAGATCCCAGATACTGCTGGTTGGGAAACTCCCTTCGTATGCGCTTTCATTCCAGGAGAATAGTTTAAATTGGCAGCCTGTGAATTAAACCGAGCCAGTGCCCCTGCAGCCCACCCACAGCCTCCTGTTCCTACCACTGTAAAAACCGGAATGCCTTATTCCAGCTGCTCACATGTAGATGTGCTCCTGGACATTAAGAACACACACTGAAGCAGTTGCTGGCCAGCGCATGATGTTCTTCACCGAAGAGTACATCTGTTCAGTGAATCCCTGAGGGGCACTAAGGTGTGTGCTGGGAGGAGAGGGCAGAGAATAAAGGAAACATGAGAGAATAAGCAGAAATAGCACTTTTATTGTATCAGACTTGTAATTAGAAAGCTGCTTACACACTGTAGATAATAAAACTTAACATATTATTACTCAGCAATCAGTAAATTCACAGTCTTACTCTTTCAATGATTTAAGAGCACTGAAGGCAAAATACTCACCCCATCATGCATTACAATGAAATGCTTCTGACTTGTACTCTTTCTTGCTTCATTTTAAAAGTGTTTTATTACTTAATGAACTCTTGCTGTTCTGCAATTAGTAGCCCCACACCCCTCTTTCTTCTGGTTGCTACCAGGTTCAGTGAAGGTTATTCTGTAGTAAATCTGACTACATGGTCATAATAGCTCTGGTGACTTTAAAAATACTTAAGCTGAGTTGTGAGTTTCAATACAACTTTCTCCTCCCGCAGCAATCATACTATTTAGCTCCATCCATTACCTGGGCTTCCAATGGGAGAGAAACCTGGGTGCTGAGGTTTGAACCTGAAGCTTGGTCACACAGTGGCAGCAACAGTGTTAATCCAAAGGCACAAAGACCCCAGCAGCACAGCTCCAGGGGCTGCCCGATATGATTGCAGAAGCAGTATGTGGGCACCAAGGCACCCAGCTGCAAAAGATGATAGTGTGAAATATACCTAGTGGAGCCTTTATCACACCAGCGATGTGAATGTGGGAGGACAACCTTCTTGCAAGCAACGGTCTGAGATAAACAGTATAGGAAAAAAGGAAATTCAATGTTCTTGAGGAAATATATTAGACATTAGGAAAACAAATCTTCACTATGAGGGTGGTGAGGCACTAGAAGAGATTAACCAGAGAAACTGTGGCTGCCTCATCCCTGGCAGTGTTCAAGCCCAGGTGGACTAGGCTTGGAGCAACCTGGTCTAGAGGAAGATCTCACTGCCCATGAGTTTGAAACTCAATGAGCTTTAAGGTCCCTTCCAATGCAAACCAGTATGGGATTCTATGAAATAAAAACCTGTGTTTCTCTCCACTCTCCTCCTGCCCCCCTTTGTAAAACAGCAAACCAATGAAAAAGCAGCAGCAAAAGTAGGACAGAAAAGCAGCAGCAAAGGCAGGAAAGAAAAGCAGTAGAAAAGCAGCACTTTTCTATTAGAAACACTGGCATCTTCACCTTCACCCACATACCAGTGTTAGAATGAAGCAAATTGTGAGAGTTCAGGATTGTTACGATTTTAATGACTAACTCAGAGCAATGGAAATAAGAAGATTCGAGGTAAATCTCTCTCTCGGTCTTGAATATCAAGAACTGCCCCTCCCAAGCTATCTTCCTGCTGTATGTTCATCTGCTTGATGTTTATGTCATTTTTAACTCCCTGTCCAATGTCTTCTAGCACTCAACTGTGTTAAGATCGATTTGCAGTTCCAGCACTTCTGACGACACCAAGGTTGGGTCAGAGTATGTTGTGTCAGACACTGCATTCATGTAAGGCTATGTGAGGCTCCTCAAAATCTTCCACGCTGCTTTGGGGCTTACCCTTCCTTTTTCACTCCAGGGAGTTTGTTCTATTAGACAGAACACGGTATTAAATCACATCTTCAAGACATATTAATCTTTTAAAATTTCCTCTTTCCATAGCAATTCAGCTAATAGGGCATGTTTGGGATTATAGTGCAAGGCATATTTGTATAATCTCCAAGTCCTCTGGGCCTGATTCTCTTCCTATATTCACCTTGTGCAACACTGTGATGCTATCAAAGTCACAAGAATGGCACAGGTATAACCAAGATTATCTCCAGTGATCTGTGGCATTACACACATGTAGAAACAGTTGGGGAATAAACAGTTTAATTCCTAGAGCCTGCAGCTCTTGCAATTTAATCTCAATTAATTCTGTTTGCAAATAGAAGAGTCTGAACTTGCCATCACCAATCTCTAATCCCACAGTAAGTTATACTATGGCAAGTCTAATTAACAGTATTTAATGGATTCATCAGAATCAAACTTACCCAACCCACCAGTGAAGCAATGAATCAATGGAAAGACTTTAACAGATTTGGGAGTCAGAAAGGTTCTTGTCTACCCCAGCAGCTATACCTTCCAGAGGGAAGGGCCTGTGCCGTAAAGGTGTGCATTTTTTCACAGGTCCAGAACTGCCCAATTTGCAGGAACAAATGTTTTTTCCCGACCTTTAGGAGAGAAAACTTCCCATTCTTAGGCATCTTCTATTTTAGCAGCAGAAGGCTGTTGTGTTGGCCAAACCTGAAGCTTGTTTTTATTCAGATGTTTTCCATATGCTCTCTTCTAAAGCCCCACAGCTTCAGACCTGTCAGAAACAACAACAGAACGCAGGCAGCAAATTCACAAAAAGATTCAAAATGTGGGGCCTGAACCTCAGGGACACTCAAGGTCTTTTGTGGCATCTTTAGAAGCATAAAGCAACCTTAATCAAAATGCTAATGATGTCTTGAGGACCCCCCTGTTGCAACAGACACCTGCCTGACCACTAGCCTGATGATACCCTAGCAAGGTGGCATCTTGTCCCCTTCAGAGAGGGTACTGAAGCCTGAAATGTGCCATTGAATCCCAGCTCCCAGTTCTCCAGCATCAGCAGCGGTGCAAAACTGAGGACAAATGTAAGGTGACCTCCAGGGCGCTCTACTTCACAATTGCATGTCCAGGTGCATGGGCTAGAAAAGGCTGATGACAAGCTAAACTCCAACAAGTTCATTCCTGAGCTCGAGTTCATAAATGAAGCAACTGAGAATTAGGCTCTTTGATGTGATGGCTAGCTGGAAAGTGTTCCTGTTGTGCCCAATGAGTTTTCAATGAGGCAATCTGCTGTACTCAAGAAGCACAATAATTCTGCAGAAGCAGTTAGGAATAAATTTAGGGTAGGGAATTAGGAGAAGATTTTCAAGAAGCAGTGCAGGGAGACTCTGGAACAGGCTACCAAATCAGAAAATTGGAATCAAAATATGGAACAAGCTTTAAGGCAGAGGTTGGTGAATTTATGGAAGAGGTTTTATAACTGTGAATGCAGAGTTACAGACTTAACCCTGTGAATCAACCATGTGCGTCTCCTGAGAGTTGTTAAACTAATCCATTGCTTTAGGTTTAACAGGAAACCCTCTGGTTCCAGGGAAGCTTGTGTGCTGTACTGCGGCAGAACTAAAGAGGAATCACTCATGAAGTACCAGGCAGGGAAGAAAACATTAAACACGGATATTTCACGTCCAGTACTTGGATACTACAGCACTTGGACATCCCTGTGGGTGACCAGCTTCTCATCTTCTGTAACATGACTTGACCCTTTATCAGCCTCCAGCACAAGGGGAGAAGATTCTTTAGTGACTGGACTCACAGGCAGACAGACCGATACTAGGAAATTCAGTAACAGGTAATTATGTCTTTTGTCTCGTGAGATGAGTTAGTCAAGATATCCACCCTAAAATGATGACAGACACAATAATAAAGAACAAGATGGGGTGTTAACGAAACACTGTCTAATTAAGCCATCAGGGCGAGCCCTGTGTCTTGGGAGATCCAGTTCAGCAACTTCTCAGTCACACCAAGACATGAAATCCAGGAGTGTAATAGTTTCCTCAGATGATTTTCTCTGTGCACAAAAGTTCAAAGTACAGGATAGAGAAAAATCGGAGTATTCATAAAGACATGAGGTTAAGGTCAGAGTGGACATTTCACAGCCTGAGCTGAGGTCCTCTGCAGTGGTCTTCACTCCTAAAAAACATGATCCTTCTTTTCATACTGAAGCAATACAGCTTCAGGACCCTTTGAAATATTGCAACACTCATCTCAATGATAAACCAGATAAAGATGACAACTACAGACCTCCATTCGGAGCTGCTAACATAACTGTTGCATATCTCCCAGGGTATCTTAGACTTTGGGGGATTTAATTACCTGATCAGCATTTACTGATGGGCTGATAGCCAAGCTGTGTGGGGGCTGGAATAGCATTTTCTGTCTAGGAAGGAGGGGCTCAGGCCAGTATTTTTCTCACTTGTGGTTTTATGATCCCTGGAATTAGTGGTAGAATTTCAGTATTGACTTGGAGGTGAGCTGGTCTCCATCAGATGAGTTGAGGAGTTGCTTAGCTCCACGTTCACTGTAAGGCCACCTTACTCAGTGCACGTTTCTCCCGTAGTTTCCCGAAGTTTCAGTAAGGCAGGTTTCACTGCATATGGCGTTTACTCTAAAAATAGTCTTTGTGCAATTCACATGGAAGGGGAAAGCAATTACACCTCTACTATGGGAAAAACACTCACTCCCTTTCCACGGGCTGACTTCAGAGCCTCTTCAATGATAATTACCATCATTTTTTCTGCTGAGGTTGCTGACATGGAGGTGAAGTGACCTCCCCGAGTCTCTCCAGACCTGGATCCAAACCAGTGTTTAAGGTCAGGATGGCCCCACCTTCTGATTTCCAGACAGGGTTCGGGTCATCTTCCTTTCAGCTATGGAAAGTGCTTTTCTTTAATCACTTGATGTTGCAAGTTGAGGCTGGAAATTGGACTCTGAAATAGCCCAGAAATCTCACAGCTTGCTTAAATAAAAACAGTGTCTCAACACAGAGACACTGTTTTATTTAAGCACAACGACACTTCAACAGGCTGCCTCCACATGCCGCACAAGTGCTAGATGCCCTGTTTCTCTTGGGTGCTCTAATTGAAGGGCATTGCAAAGGTCAGTGAAGCTCTGACCTGAAGATACATATTCATGTGTGTTGCACAAATACTCACATACAGTGTTTGAGCTGATGAAATGAACAGTCTCCTTTCATACCCAAGTGCTCTGCTGTCTTCAAGCCAGGAAGTGCAATGACTAAAACCCACTTTATTATGAGTCTGAGCTTATTCTATCTTCCTGCTTTGAAGTGCTATATTTCAGGATCCTATCTCAGCAGAAGGGCTATTTTGATAACCACAAAGCATGATTCTACCTAGAAAGCAAACAGGCAGGTTCTCCACTGCTGGAAAGCACTCTAGTTCCTGCCTTCAGCAGAGCTATGACTGCAATTTGTACCAGCAGAGCAGCAGGCAAGGCCTGAATCAGGATTAGGTCTTGGGCTGGAGTATTTCTTTCAATAGCAAATGCTGGTGACTGAAACTAAGCAGTTCCCAGAGCCAAGCAGGTCCCCACCTATCATGAGGCAAGAAAGGAAGTCGCACAGGTGAAGTCACACTGTAGGAGAAGATATGGTCTAAAATTCAGGTGTTCTGTACTTCAGTTGCCAAATAATTATTAATAGAGGAAGTTACACCACAGCTAGAAAAGGCTTCTTACATTTGCAACCCAGGAATCCCAACTGGTGACAGGTACCAGCTCAGCCTGTTGCAACGATTGCATCTGCAATGCATGTTCTGATAAGCGCTCTGGTAGAATGGTGGAGAGAGGACAAAGATAGTCCCAGGACAACCAAATATGATGAAATTCACCTCTATGTAGGACATGTGGTCTCCACTGCTGAAAATAATCCAACTATCAGAAATGAGGACAGTTTGACTTGCATACTGATAGCTCCCTGAGATTTTGAGGATAATAATCAGTGGGTTATTTTCACTCAATTAATTTGTTTTACAGTGAATAATGCTTATGGAAGAGCTTTATATACTACAAGCTCCCTAAAATTCACATGTAGATTGAAATACCTTTTTAAATGCCATTCTGGCACCTGAATGAAACCAGTGTCCAAACCCCGTTTGGGTGTGATAAATCTTGTCTATTATTTTTAAAGTCCCTTTTGTTTTCACATGACACATGGAGATAAACTCAGTTCCCTTTTCTGTCACATGTAGGTGAGTGGGATCTGTATCTTCTGTGCCATGGACAATAATACGCGTTCAAAACTATTTGTTCCAAAATGAAAGAAGAATGGAATCTATGAAGATCTTTATGGAGAAAAAAAAAATAAAAACAACCCTCATGAGTTTATAGAATCATAAGAAAGTCACTTTATAGAGTATTCACTGATGAAAAGCAGGTGATAGAAGTATAGCTTAGCCCCCCTATCTTAAACTATAAATACAATCCTAAGAAGCGGGGGAATTAGGTGAAATGAAATGACTCATGCGTGGTTTGAAGTGGAACCATGCTGGCTGACACCACACCAAGATTCCTGATGTCCATGGGGTCTGCAATGGAAGTATTAACCTAAGGGTATGAACTTTATTCACCCAGAAAATTTTTGTTAAATCAGACTAGCAGAAAGGGGAATAAAACACATTCTGCACCAAAAGGCTTTCTTCACAGTGCCTACGTGTAAAACAAGTCTGTGGAGGAAATGCACAACGGCAGTTGTGAAAGAGTGAGCTCATTACCTAGGAGGACTCATTCCCAGAAGGCAGGGCTTTGAAACCATATAAAAGTTCTCAAATCTCTGTGCTGCACCATCCACTCGACTTAGTGCTTCTCCCTGTTGACTGGTTGGGTAAGTCAGAGCATACTGATACTCTTTTGTGATGTCTATAATTTTACTGCTTGGCTTTATGTAGGCAGACTCTTTAAAGAAGTGTTTTATTTGATACCTTTGAATATGCACAAGATTCCTTCAAAGAAGAGAAACTGTGGGCATTGGGGTAGGACAAGGAGTCTTGGAATGACTCTGCAAGGCAAATTCAGATTGTGTGTAAATGTGAGGATAGTTAAGTGCTAAATTAAAACCTTTCTGAAGATGAGATTAGATAAAATGCGTTGGTTTAAGTATAACTGATGTGGCCTTCGGGGAAGAAGAGTGTCTGAATGGGTCTTTAAAAGATCTTTCCAAAACTATTTTCTTCAATTCTGTTTTTTATAATGAGATATCTTTTAAAACTTCAGTTTCATTGAAGAAATATTTTGTAAGAGATAGATTTGGGTGTATGAGGGTCTGTAGGGAGCAGAAGGGTGAAAGTACTCCTAGTGTGGTATCTCATTCATGCTAACCATATCAAGAACAACATATTCATTTGGCTTAATATCTTATCAGATTTTCATAAAGAAAATGCTAAGAGACAAGTGATATTGAACTGGAGGATCTGGGAATATGCAGAAGAGAGGAATTAATTTGCTTTGAAGATGTGTTGAGAGGAGTAGGCAACGTGAGGAAGGGAGAATGAACTTCCACACTCTTATGTGATCTGTGTTGCTGGTAGTCATGCATTGAGGGGACTTAAAAATACCCCTTCCAAGAAACACTTCTGAGATTCTAAACTTATTTCTGCCCTTAGCTTGTCTTTAGAAAAACAGCAACACGAGCTTTACCAAAGACACGAGTCCAGCTGAGCCTGGTGCTTACCTTCAGTAGTCCACAAAACAAGGGCAGTTTCATAACTCATTAGGAAAGACCATCTGGCCTGTTGCATGTTATTGGCCTTGGGAGAAGAAATCCCTTTTGATTATTCTGATTCACACAAGCTTCATGTATTATTAGTGGCCACGATAATCCACACACATAGGGAGGCATTACCACTGCTAATTCTTTCCATGACAGCTGGAAGAACTGTGCCACAGGTAACTGCCATCCATTATATCATTGATGAAGTCAGAGTGAAACCAGAGCAAGAGGAGGACTTGGCCTATTGTTACTGCAAAGATTCTTTATACTACAGAAAGCTATTCAGCTTATTGGTGAGGTCCACCTTAAGGCCTTAGCACTCCAGTTCTCTAATTCCAAGTAAAATCTGGAAACGATTTTAAAAAGTGTAAAAGCAAAGGAATCATTTCAGTTTTGCCAATGTGAAATTATCTATTGGGCACAGATTAATATTTTTCTACTTTTTGATAGACCAAACATTTTTAAATGCCTGTCTTCAGCTTTCATTATTATTATTATGGCTTTCTGAAACCACTATCAAAATCAGCATACCTGTCAACCTCTCTCATTAATTCCTTAGGTTAAAAATCAAAGAGAGATAACACCTTGGGAAGTGGGAAGCAACAGGAGAAAGAGCTCTGAAGTGTAAATCAGCTCCAAGATGAAAGGAGTAGTTCTACTGCAGTTAGACCTGATAGGGCTGTCCCACGTTGCAGAACAGAAAGGAGGGACAAGATAAAACAAAGTCAGAACAGCAGCTGAAAGGCAGGATGAAAAAGAGCAAATTATTATTCTTTCTGAGCAAATCTGCCTTGGGAAACCAAGAGCAAACCAAGAGAACTTTATGCTTGCAGCTGATTCAATTTTTCTTAACAGTTGTTCCACCCTTATAACAATGCAGTTCATTTAGCAGACACAATAACACTCTGACATTTCTTTCAGATAATCTTGTTTCCTGTAAAGATGTCTTTGAATCAAATGCAAATCAAGCAGGAAATCCTGCTCCCACCTGGCCTGAGCAAGACAATTCCAAAGCACAGCCAAGACTCTGTGGCATGCACTGATCCGGTCCCACATCCACAGCACGAACCTGAAGTCCAAGTCCCAACAGCTTGCCCAGAACCAGTTCAAGTAGAAGTGGTACCAGAAAAAGCAGTGCCATTGCCAGCACCAGTGGTAGAACCAGGCAAGGGAGAAACACCGGTGATCGTAATACCCCAGAGTCCACCCCAGGAGCAACAGCAGCAACAGCAATGCAAGCTACCACCCACTTTCCCACCTATATCACACCCTGAGCCTGTTCCATGCCCTGGAGAGAAATCAGAGTGCAAAGAGCTACCTGTGCCAGCCCCTGTTTCCGGCTCTAAACCAACTCCACATGTGCTGGAGAAGCAGGAATGCAAGGAGATCCCTGTGCCAGTTCCTGTATCGCACCCTGAACCTGCACCATGTCCCCAGGAGAAGCAGGAATGCAAGGAGATCCCAGTGCCAATCCCTGCTCCATGCCCTGAACCTGCACCGCATCCCCAGGAGAAGCAGCAGTGCAAGGAGATCCCTGTGCCCATCCCACATCCTGCAGAGAAAAAGGAGCACAGGGACACCCCTGTGCTAATCCCTGCTCCCTGCCCTGAACCCATACCATGTGCTCAAGAAAAGAAACAGTACAAGGAGATTCCTGTGCCAATCCCTGTACCGCACCCTGAACCTGTGCCATGCCCCCAGGAGAAGCAGGAATGCAAGGAGATCCCGGTGCCAATCCCTGCTCCATGCCCTGAACCTGCGCCGCATCCCCAGGAGAAGCAGCAGTGCAAGGAGATCCCTGTGCCCATCCCACACCCTCCAGAGAAGCAGGAGCACAAGGAGACTCCTGTGCCAATCCCTGCTCCCTGCCCTGAGCCAGGGAAGTCCTTCCATGCAGAGAAGTGTCCTCCCATTGAGCAGCAGCAGGTGAAGCAGCCCAACCAGTGGCCACCCATGCAGAAGTAATTTGCAGCTGACAAGGGAAGCCCTGAAGAGAGGAGATTGTGAACCCAAACCTCCTCTCCCCAAGTCTCACAACCAGAGGTCATTTTACAACACCCTTTTATTCACTGCAGAATTTCTATTAAGAAGCACAGCTTCCAACTCCCCCCTCCCAGCTAACACTAGTGTTATCCCGTACTAACAGCCGTAAGCTAACTGACATGTCAGGACTGGCAATAGATAAGGCTTCAAGTGGTGTCATAGGCATGTGCGTTCAGCTTTTCAGCTGCCTAAATTTCTGCCCTCTCCCAATCATCCCTCTGGCTTTTAAAGGACCAGAGAGAGACCAAAGAACTCGATGGCACGCATGAGTCAGGGTCTATTAAGCTGAACAATAAACTTACCCCAAATGCAGTTAGGGATCTAAAGCTCATGCTTTCCTCCCCAAGCTCCCCATACATAAATGTCATCTCCCACCTTGCAGTTAGGCATTTTGCCTGTTAATAATAGGATTTGAGGTTTGTGTAGAACCTGCTGCTAAGGGGTTCTGGTAAATGGTAATGAGACTTTCTGAATCACAAATCCACAGTGCTGAATATTTCATGTAATCAAAAAAATAACACGGGGTTAAAGGAAATAGTTTACAAAAGAGCCATCACCTCTTAATTATCTGCTTAGCCGAATTATTTGTAATCAGTGCTTTCTTCAGAGAGCTCACCTTGCGTTATCCAGGATGTGAAAAGGAACAGCTTAAGATGAGATTATTTATGGAAAACATAGATAATCAAATCCAATCCAGACATATTTTGAAATAGATTAACTTCAGGTGTGGCTTTCATCTGTTAGACAGGATAAAGGAGGAAGCATAGAGTGCTGTCTCAATTACACCCTGGAACATGTTTCATGACACAGTGTTATGTACGTATTTGGTACTTACCTCTAATTATTTTAGGCTGATACTGTATCCAGGATTGATTTCACTGTGAAAATCAACAATAAAAATTACTTTGAATACCAAGTTGTGGAGATTCTTAATCACTTCTGCTTAAAAAGATGAAAAGAGGCCTCAGCTTGGAACAGTCAGAAATTTTTTAGGCTCAAAGCTGGGTGAATCAAGACTCAGAAACTTTGGTGCTTTCAGGGGACCCTGAGTCTGCTGCTCCTCTCCACGCACCAAGACTAGACATCCTGTAAGAGTTCCTGCATTGTGTCAATCTATTGGGCCGACTGATAGCGCTGACACCATGTCCCAGAGCACAGCACCTGACATCATCTCACACCCAGCTGCCCCCCAATTCAGTCTGCCCAGTTCAATCATATTCCCAGCCACTATGTGACCTTCAGAAGACATAAGGCAGGGTGCAAGCACAAGCAAAGGAGGTTTTCCCACACTCCAGATGAGCCAGAAGTGATGCAATTCCAATAGTTTGGCCCTGTACCTGCTAGGTGAGTGTTAGATCCATCCAATCTCATTGTCTGATCACAGAATCTCACTGAGTCACACAGCTGCTGGTTAGCAGAACAAGCTTATGTCTGTCTGCCAGTCATCATATTACTCAACTGTGTCTGTATTTACAGTTTTTCTCCTCTGCCATACAGCTGACTGGAAATCAATTAGCTGAGGTAGTATGTCCTACTGAGAAGCTGAAACATTCTGAATCCTCCTTCTTTCAAACTAGAAGCTATTCATTCTGAGCAGGCAAAAGCTTCCTTTCAGTGTTAAAAGCTTCCATATACTCTTTTCCTCTCAGCAGTTATGGTATAGTTGAGACTCTAAATCCACAGTTAATCGTTTTGATAGACCCACAAGAGCATACTTCAGAATATTATCAAGAATCATTATACCAGGATGGTGGAGAGGGGCTCTGCATCAGTGACTGCAGTGATAGCACAAGGAACAACAGGTTCAGATGTAAACAGAGGAAGCAGCTCTGCAGAAAAGGGCCCTGCATTTAAATGAGCATATTGAATGTTAATATTTAAAGATAACTCTGGCTAGTGAAAGAAAGCAAACGAAAATGGATGACGCTAGTAAAGTGAAAAAAAAAATATCAGGTAGCAAATAATGAGGTCATTTATAATTTTATTGCAGCATAACCACATAAAGATCAGAAGAACATAGCCCCACAATATTAGTTTTTCATATTAAAGGATGAACAAATGCAATTTAATGAATTGCATTGCTTTGAAAAGTAATTTCTGCCTGCAAACAGAAGAGATGCGCTGCAAATTTTTAGCTATTCTGGCAGAGCCAGCAGAAAGGAGAGTTTGGAAATAAGTATTTGTATCTTCCATGGCACTTTGTGGCTGCTGCTGTTAGTGCTACTTCTGCTTTGGGCATTGCTGCTGCTGCTGCTGCTGTGGGATGCTCTTCACAGGACACTTGGTTTGCCCTTTTGGGAGCTGGGATTGCTCCACACACTTTGGAGGACACTTTTCCTGGCATTTTGAAGGTATTTGCTGCTGCTGTTTCTGCTGGTGGGAAGACATCTTTGCTAAACCTGGAAGAAAATCAAGATGCCATTTCAATTATTTTCAGCCCTACACACTTCTTGATTCTGGATATTACTTTCAGCCAGTTTTTCAGCTTTGAGATCAGATCAACAGTGAAGAGTCTATATAAGTTAATAACACAAAACAATCCCCAACCCCACCCTTGGAAATCCTTGAGGATGCTGCTGTCCAAACCAAATTCCTTTTGGCGACTCCTGTCTGCTGTAGCTGCCTCACATTGCTTTTTTGTGCTCCTATTACAATTAGCCTCTATGGTGATCAGCCAACCTGCTGAGGCATAACTGCACAGAAGCATAAACGAGTAAGAGGCAAGCACCCTCTTAACAGTTGGGATGCAACAGGTAAATGGGTACAGAAGTAGAGCGAAGAGAAACAATGGCAAGGGTTTTTCTTCTTTCCTTCTGTTCATTGTTTTCTGAAAATTTCAACTGTGACAAGCTAAAAATAACCCAAGTTCTGATGAAAGCATGCTTAGCTCAAGGAGAGCCTCAGAGCAATATTTAAAGCTAGTCAAAGAGGTGCAGAAGAACAGTGATATTTAAGTATTGTAAATGGCTTTGAAAAAGAAAAATCATTTGTTAACTGTCCCTTCCAGCAAGGCCTTGTCTCTGCTCAGTTTATTGAGTGTCTCAGGGCAGAAGCAGTGTCTCTGGCCGTTCAACACCAGGAAGCTGTCCTCCTGCTCAGAGGCGATTCAGTTCTATACAAAGTGAAACTCAGAGCCCAGGAGATCCAGGAGACAGTGGTGATCAGCCCATCGCTGCTTGATGGGCACAAAAAAACCTGCTGGCAGATGCCATCCTTTGGTAGCTGATACTCAATACCCAATGGTTATCCACAAGTATTCTTATCAGTTGGGAAAAAAATTATGAGGGTTGACAAGGGTTTCCTGGTCTAAACAGTCAGCAAGCCACTGTCTAGAGGCTCAGAAAGTCTCAAAATAATATAATACAGCTTTCACCTGTCTGGAGCTGAAACTGCCAGGTAAAGGAACTGGAGCAGTTACTAGACAAACAAAACACAGAGAAATCACCCCGTCTCCTGAGAACAGAGCACCCTAAACCCCCACTTCTATAGCTAAATGTGCATGGGACTCACCTGATGGCTCCTGCTGTTAGAAGAAGAGAAGAAGGCGGCACTCAAGGTAACAAGCTTCCCAAATAGGAGGCTTTTATATGCTTTCAAAAGTCAGCCCCAGGAGCTGATGACAACAGATTAACTTGATGACCAGAATCTTTCACAACCAGGACTTGCTCCACTGACACCTCCATACACCTGGACTTCAGTCAAGGTCTGTGAGAGATGTTTCCTCTTTCAGGTGCGGGGGATTTGTTGTTTTTAATGCAAGGCACACCCAATCTGGTAATAACTGGCTAATTTATTGATAATTAATCTTCTCTCAACACTGGGCAAAGATCCCACAAATGAAAACAGATTTAAGAGGCGTTCTCTGTTTGGCAGTCTGGGTTTCTGGGGTTTGCTTCCATCGTTCTCTATTTTTCTTCCTGAAAACGGTAGTGAAACATTCAAAATTTCCAAGAAATTAGAAAGCTTTCCCCTTACTTTTTTTTCTTGTGCATTCACGTAGCTTTTCACTGAAGCAATTAGAACTTCTTTTTTATAAACGCTATGGCTTGCTGAAGTTGTGTCAGGATTTCTTTTCTCTGGGGATGTATCTATATTTCAGAGACATGTTGATCCCCTTGAAACTTTTCCAAGGAAGGAACAGAGAGAATGTTTCAACTGAAATGCTGTCTTTAGTTCTAATGGAAAAGGTAGTTCAAGCCTCTCTTGACTATTCATCAGTGCTATGCCCTGTAGGGTCATATTCAACCTAATGAATTGCAGCCCAGTCTCTATTACAGATGTGGGATACTTGAAGAGATGACGGACATGGCTTCCATTGGGTGTAGGAGAGCAGAAGCTGCAAATGGAAACAACGTCATCCCATATCTTAACATCCCTCACCCACACTTGATTTGCCAGGGGTCTTAATGACCCAAAGGTTGACATGGCCCAAATGTCACTAATTTGTTGTAAATACACAAGGGAATCTCAGTAATGCACAGAACTAACCACAGGTGCGTAGGAGAGCCATGTGTCAAGGCTTTTGCAACAAGTTTCCCACAGGGGCAGGAAGTATGATGAGCATAAACCAACAGGTCTCTTCTGCCACTTCCTCTGGGGTTTTCAGCACCATGTGCTCCCCTCTGTGATTATTGTGGCTAGCGCAATGCTCCAGCAGAGAGAGAAAGAAGAAAAAAAATTAAATGACTAATGTAGCTGATAGATCTGGATGAAGATGCTTGGAATTCTATCATAGATGACTAATGTATGGGATGGATCTCATTAGTAGCTGCATGTGACTTCCTGACTAAGACATTTTCCATGCCTGAAAGTGGACACTGACACTACACATGTGGCAGCAGCAAGCAGTTATTAGTGAGGCAGTGTTCACTGCTGAATCCCCAAAGGTTTGCGTTCAAGAGTAGGAATTAGATGTGCACGTTTCTAGTCTCCCCATCCATTTTTGTGCTGCTGAATATCTGGTTCACCTCCCTTGTTTTGTCATCTGAACTGAAAGGTGCTTTCAGGTGTAAAATATTTGCTTTACTGAGTCATGTTTTGCTTATCATTATTCCTCTTTGATAGTATCACCTTTTGGTGTTGACAGAAATAACACAAAAAGAAATCTGCTGTAAAAATCTCTACACCTGCACATAAGGTTTCATTAAAAGCCGATTTGGTAACAGTGTTTATGCACTGCTAAATATAACCCTTTTCTTTTCTAGATTAGATATTCTCCACCCTTGCTATAATGATATGGTAGGCAGATAGCAATTCTCTGCGCCCCAGACATGGAAATTGTGTGGCCATCACAGAGACAGAGGTAAGCAAGTCACATGCACAGTATGGGAGACAATGAGAAGATTATCTCTGAAACTCAGCATTTGGATGGGTGTAATGTCCCCCCAGATAATGGGCTTCCTTCTGTTTCAAAATTATTACTCCAAATAAAGAAGATGCATTTATAAGTGAGCTAAGATATTAATGCACCTGCCAGGCATTAATGAACTGAATTAATGAACCAGAATGTCAACCAGTCATGGATGTGACTTCTCCTCCTTGCAGATGGTGAACAGATAGAGAACAAGAGAGAGACCTGCCCAAAGCCACACAAAGTATCTGCAGCAAACTTGGGAAAAACCCGCAGTCTTGCAGGGCTCAGACCTGTTTCTGAACCACAAAAAGATTCATTTCCTGAAGCCAGATCCCCTACTTTCTATATTCAGTCAATAAGGAAGAATTAATCAAAAATATCACTTTTGCTTCCATCAGAGTGCTTTTAAGAAATAATTCAAATCCCAGCAAGAACATTTCAATTCCACCTTGGATTTGTGGCTTTCTTCCACTTAAATATACCTTTTAATGGTGTCTAATATTTTCCTCCAAAATCCAGATACAGAGATCAAAATGTAATCATTAATACAGGTGAAAATTAAATTCGTATCATTATTTTCACATGGGATAGAACTCTTCTGGTTTTGTATCTGTCAGAAGAGTATTGACCAGATGATGTTTTGCTTATAGTATTAAAAGACATTGCTTCACATTATAATGCATGCTTTCTCTGTTTACTGCACTGCATTGCAGATACAAATTGTCCACAACCATAGCAGCTTTTTCAAATGAAAGCTAAAGGAAGATTTTATTGGGTCCAATGACACTGAAATGAGGCGATGAAAGAAAGACAGAAGACACATGGTGCCATCAATGGTCAATTTTTATTGCTGCACATAGACAAGAGGACAAAGATTAAAAGACAAACTGAGAAATAAAGAACTGAAGGCTAGGCATCTTCCAACATCAACTGTTTACAGAACAGACATTGCTAAATAACTTTCCAAGATGCCCAGCAGTATAATTACTGGCCAACTGCAGTTACCAAGAGAAAAGGTGCTGAGATAGCAGTAGAAGTATCATAACAAGCAAAGACACAGGGTAGAAACATTCAGACAAATATTTTCCAAGACAAAGAGAGCATGGGGTAAACAGATCAGGAGAAGTCTCAGTATGTTGCAGATGGGTCTGTAACGTGGGTTTCATTCCATGGATGCTTGTGAGCCTATGGATACTGCAATGCACCGAAGCATCAGGGCTGCATGCTAGGCTCATGTGTTAAGGTGATCAGCATGGGCGAGAGCAGACAGTGCTACACGGCTCCAGGCACACCGTCTCACACGAATCAACACACTTGGTGGTGCACACCTCCACGCATGATGGTGGGCAGGGCTCCACACACTTGGTGCAGCATTGGGTGGCACAAGGCTCCACACACTGAGTGGTGCACTGAGGGGCACATGGCTTTACACAGACATCAATGCACTTAGGGGGGCAGACCTCCACACACTGGGTGCTGCAGGTGGTGGTGCACTGGGTGGCACAAGGCTCCACACACTGGGTGCTGCAGGTGGTGGTGCACGGGGTGGGACATGGCTCCACACACTGGGTGGTACAGGATGTGGTGCACTGCGTGGCGCAGGGAGTTGTGCAGACCTCCACGCATGGGGTAGGACAGGGTTTCACACAGATGTTGTCACAGGGCTCCACGCACACCGTCTTGCAGGGCTCCACACACTTGGTGCATTTCTGCAAACAAATGGGAGGGGGCAGGCAAGGCTGTTTGCACTGCTCGTAGTAAGACATACTTCTGAGGTGCTGGTAAAGCTAAAGACAAAGAAAAGAAATACAAAATCAGGGCACTCATCCTCTCTTCGTGAGCCACAATTCACAATCTGAGCTCTTGAAACATACATAGAAGTTATCTGTTGGACTGAAAAAAAAGAGCTCTTGGGAAAAATTGCATGTCTGAATGATTTCTGGATTCAGACATAATCAACTACAACTGCCACATTATTCCTTCTTTTCCTGGGAACCTGCAAGCATCACTGTTAGGAGGACTACAGCCATAAACCCTGAATTCTATAGAACTGCCCCCAGTTAAACTTTGCAGAAGCCATAATATGAAAACAGTTCATGTCGTTATTTTCTTAGTTATATCAGCAGACATTCCCAGGCCCAACTTTTTCTTGTTCAGTTCCTCACAAAGCACATCTCCCTTGGTGTAGGCATTGAGCTGCTAATGCCCAAAGACCAAAGATCAAAAATTCAGGCAATACCCAAAATCCTCCAGCTATCTATCGCTGCAGTACGTCATTGTATTATTGTTGTGGTATATTATCATGGTACGTCACTGGAGTTGTATCAATATTAATGGGCTCATCCTTTCACAAGAAAAGGATTAGCCCAGAGCTTACAGCTCCTATTTCCAATTCATTTCCTCATCTTGACTTGTCCCAGATGGCTCCTACAGCTTTGCCCTCAGGTATTCTGCAGCTTCCTTCTTCCGGATAATGCATCTTCCCACTCATCTCTTTGAAGTCCCAAGACTACTCTGCAGCATCTACTAATCTATTTCATTTCCAGTCTTAATGCCATATGAAAAAATTAATGAGGATAGAATAAGTAGGAAGATGAGAAACAGTCATAGTTTCTGAGGAGGTGACAGGACATTTGCAAGATACTTAAGCAAGAGTCAAATATCCTCTCCCCCATTCCAGGATAAATCCTGGGACTGAAACACCAGAAGCAAAGCTCTCCTATGATCAGTAATACATTCTTTTGACCAGAACAGTCAAGTAACACAGCCATTGCATTATTCCCTGATAAACCCAAGAAAGACTTACCAGTCCACCAGTGCAGGTGAGTGAGTGAGAAATCGAACTGCTGTGAGCATCAAAATGCAAACCTTTTTATATGGCTTGCATGGCGTCATCTCCGGAAACAAGGGAGCCCAGGGGTATGGACACCTGACCACTAACTACCTCAACAGGCTCCACCTATACATGCTTTACATATTTGTTTGCATCCTAATTTTTGATGGAAACCCTCTTCCAGGAAAAGCATATGATCTTGAGTAAATTCTGCTTCTACCTAAACCCCGTGTCATGTGGTTCTAAATGGGAATGATAGAGTAATTAAAAAAATCAAGTGCTGGATTGATTGCTCTTCAGAAAAGATTTAATATGCTTGGACATTTTCATCTCCTTATTTCCATAAATGTCTGGATGATACCTTAGGTTGTTTTCAATGCAGTATGAATAGAAAGCTATTATTAAGGAAGATGGACAATAGATCTGATTTACTACAAGAAATACCATGTCCTAATTCTTACGGTAAGATGCAGCTAATCCTACAGTGGCCCTCAGTGCTTCCAAAGACTGCTAATTATCTGTTTCTCTAATAATTTTTTAATCATTAAATGCACATAACCCATTCCTTTCCACACTCTATTAACAACATGCATGCTTGGCAATATCAGTGGGGACACAACTCTAGTTACCTTGATGACCTCTTCAAACCATTCAGGGCAAAGTAAAGGAGCATTCATTTTAAAGGCTTTTTTTCACTACCAGAGCAGTGTAAAGAGCTTCAGTTTAAGTGGCATTTGGGCCCAGGATTTTGAGTTAGCATATTGAAGCTCTTTGCAGTTCATTATAACTCAGTTCTGTGGCATAGAAAACACCTGTGAATGCATTGAATAGACCCTGCAGATTTTGAAACAAACCAAGAGCTACTAGCTCAGATTTAGGTGTGTAATATTTTAATATCTTTCCATATTTTCCTCCTAGAGTTGACCCTCCTGAGTGATGTTGAGCAAACAATTGTCCTCCAGCACTTTTAGGTCTACCCACATCAGCATCCTCCAATACTTATCTTGCTGATGAGTTTCTCATAGTCTGGTTTGTACAGTTCTTCATGCTTTCCTAGGGCTCCAGGTTTACCTCTGAAACCTAGGCGAGGACCGGTCCTACGTCTCCCTTTCCATAGTGGGTTATTTTATAACCTGTTGTTATCTTTGATTAGCAAGAAATTGTAACAACTTCTGAGAGAAATAGATGTTTTAGGGGATATAAATTGATCTGCCTTTGTAATATGTGGAGACACGAGAAGGCTGGATTATTATTCTTAATTGACGCTTATTTGTGGATTTGTATTATATTTATGAGCAATTTGGTCATTTGACTAGTCACCTTAACTGCGGTGAGTCAGGACATCACAGCAATATCTTTTCCTGTCCATTCACCTTTGGCAAAAGAGCTGAAGTGATTTTCCACATCTGACACTTCTGGGATCTATTCAATTAAATGGCATGTGTTAAGGTCTCTGGCAGAACCACAGGCTGGTATGAGGGGTTATGCTTTGACGAAGAGAGCACAAAAGATTGCAAACCTGAAACTCCAGGAGGTTCCTGGAGCCCAGGAGGAGACAGACTCCCTATCTAGAGATCTGTGTGGTGCTGCAGAAGATGACCCTACTGACCATTGTATTCTGGTACTCAGGGCATATTTCTGAAAAACTCAGTAAAGAAGAACATGGTCAACACTTCTGGATCCAAATAATCAGAGAGACTTCATATTTCACCCAAAGAGCTACCAAAGACAGAGGCACATCAAGACTAAAGCCAATTTCCTACAGCTATAAAAATCTCGCCTGAAGACATGAAACACTGAATAATTAAGCAGACATGAGTGTTAACATAAATACAAACCTTCAGAATGTACAGGTGTCATGATTTTTGATAGAAACATCTCAAACTGACTTATTTCCCTGTGCAGCTGTTTAGATATGCACCATTTTAGGCTGCTCAGCTGGATTTCTACTAGGGAAAAAAGCCCCCTATTATCAACTGCAGAACACTTTACTTTCAAAAATACCATACTTTTGGCTTTGTTGCTTTACCTAAAAACCTCCTAAATAAACTTCTTATTTTTTAATAGAAAAATCAAGAATTCTTCCCAGATTCGTAGCATGGTAAGACCTTCCCAGCCCACTCTCCTGCGTGTTGTTGTATTTCAATATCAAAGTCTGGAGCTGTGTTATAACTGACTTTCACTTCTCATCATTCCCTACCACAACTACTTGGGGAAGGTGTAAAGGTGTGATCCAGCTCTGAGGGCAGCTTCCAGGTGGAGCAGGTTTCCAGGCTGCTGGTTCATCCCTTGCCTTTGGAAACATTTGCATAGCTGAGATGTCAGGAGCCTGAACATAGAACGCAATTAGCCTCACATGAAAACAAGTGGCTTGACTAGTCTATGCCTTAGGGACTATTTGATTGAGTAATAAGATTATTACTTTTGGGGCTGAGAGGAGTCCAAATACGGCACTATCCACCTCTTTTCCTGTTTATTCGAAAGGTGAGCTCTCCATGAAGAATGATAAGTGAGCATCTGAATCCAATTAATTTGGAAAAGAGGAACTAGCTATGAAAATAGCTTATCAGTTTTATCTATTTCCTTATAATAATTGCAGATATTTGCTTGCGTTTTCATATAGTTTAGAATGGGAATCTTAGAGTTTCTTAGAATTTTTTAGAAGACTGAATAAAACTGTGCCCTGATCTCTGAGGAATACCTTTTAGAGCTCAGAGCACGCTGTCTGACAGAATGAGGAGTGTAGGTCTATGACATTTGCTTATGCTGAAGAGCAATTTTCTATCTCCCTTTTACAACACTCCTGTGCCCAGAGAGGAAGACTCTGTCTCTCTCCCTACCACACAAGCTTGTGATCTGTGTGAGGCTGGATCTCCCCAAGCCACGTGCAATATCATGGGCATCGGGTATGATTTATCATGGCACACTAATATTCAAATTCCTCTATGAGAAGAAGTGAGAAAGTGATAATTGCAGGTTAGTCACCAGAAACGTGCCCTGGGGCATCGTGAAAGAGCAAGCCATTGCAGGCTCCCAGGGAGAGCTATCCCCACATCGGCTCCTTCAGCAGCTGGGCTGGCTTCCTCTACAGTGTACCTCCCCATCTCTCCTCCCTTCAGTAGTTACTGCTCATTCAAATCCTGCTCTGCACCACCTCTGCTCTGGACCTGCAGAGCACTGCCCTTGGCAGGCATGGCAGAGTGACTTTGATTCCCTGAGGACTTTACTTAATTCCAGTGAGCAAATTGCAAACGAATGGGATCCTAAGCAGGAAGCACTGGGATCCAGTAAGGAAATGTTCATGGAGGTTTACCATAATTATCCAAGGAGCCTTGTTAACATTACTGACACTGTAAAAGAATCCAGTGGTGAGTGATCCAGCTCTGTGGGAAAGTTCCAGGTGGGGCAGGTCTCCGGACTGATGGTCCATCCCTCCTCTTTGGAAACCTTTGCAGGAGTCCGAATGTCATGGTTTAAGGCTCTCACACAGTTCATTCACTCACTCCCCCCTCTTTCTTCCCCCTAGTCCCAGTGGGACGGGGAGGAGAATCAAAATAATGCAACTCCCACAGGTTGAGATAAGAACAGTTTAGTAACTAAGATATAACACAAAGCACTACTGCTACCACCAATAATAATAACGACAAGAGAAATACAAGGGAAAATAATACAACTGCTCACCACTGATACCCAGCCAGAGCAAGCAGTGTGCCTCCCACCCTTCCGGGTCTCTGCTCTCCGTTTTCACATCCTGGGCATGAGGTGCTGTAGTATGGAATATCTCTTTGGTTATTTTGGGTCAGGTGTCCTGTCTCTGCTTCCTCACGGCTTCCCCTCCTCCCTGGCAGAGCATAAGACTCAGAAAGAACATGTTCAGATCAAACATTACAAAAAAGCAACTGAAAACGCTGGTGTTATCAAAGCTGTTCCCAGGTAGATTTTAGTGCAGGGTCTGAAATCATGGCTGTACTCACATGTCCACAGAGTCCCTTGGTTTGGGATTAGCTCTATGAAATTACCTCCCAAATTTCACACCAACAGGACACTATAGGTCTGTGACAGCACCTCATCCACACTCAGGTCCTCACCTAGAGCACATGAAGGGAGGCGTTGAGCCGCCAAACTGCCGCAAAGTAGGGAGCTGAGTATTACAGTGCAGCTCCTTTCCCACCTCTCCCACAGAAGTCCATTGAGATCTTCTCATCCAGACTCCTTTCCAAGCATTGCTCTATACTTGCAGCCTGCAAGATCCACTTCTACTCCCTCCCACCTTTTTTCTTTGCAGTCCTAAGACTTGCATTTCCATATCTCTCAAAACCACTTACTTCATGGCTGAAATAGAGTACAGAGTCCTTGGGAAAAGAGAGTAATTAGTTCCATTATAGATACCCTGAGACGCATCTCGATGGAGAATGTGCAGCAACTACATACTACAGAGCAAATAAAGACTGGTAGAACATGGAATGAATATCCATCCACCCCATGATCAGCTGCTTCATAAACAGCATACATAAGTCTTGATAAGTAGAACCCATCAGTCTTCTAAGCTTGCTTCTGCAGGTAACATTTAACAATGAAAGTACACCAGGCACTACATTGCTTCCCAGCAAGACAAGACAGACTAATCCAATACAGCACCAGCAAGTAGCAAAGGGAACACAAATGGTTTGTGGAACACTGCAGAATCAATCCTTTTATATGATTTCAGTGCCCATGTCCCCAGATGTGATACACCTCAGAGGTATGGAAATGAATTTTTTAATAATCCAGACCTGCTCAACCTCCAGTTCTGAAATTACTGGTTTATGTTATAATTCTTTGTGGAATGCGGACACCAAGGTGTTAAATGCTACACTATGACTGCTGCCTGCAAGCTTCTATTAATGGGTTTAAAAAGATATTCAAAGAGAACGGGCAAATCTGCGGGAACGGCGCAGGGAAGGAGACACTTGCAGACAGCTGATGCCAAGAACACTTTTTTATTATTGCTTCTCACAAGAAGAAGAACAAGATGGCAAAGAAGAAGAGATGGGCAGATTCCTCCAGCCACATCAGCACAAAGAAGAATGACAGAACACATCTCCCAGGCAATATCCTGGGGGCACAACGAAACTTAGATACAAGTTACAAGGAAAGGCATTGTTCTTCTATTAAATACAGAAGAAATTATGAAGAGCATGAAAAAAAAAAGGAGGATTAACTCTTCCTAGGGCAGGAAGGGCACCAAGAAAGAAACATTTGGAGGAAGACATAGACAAGCATCAGGAAGGAACAGCAAACCATTTTCACTCCTTAGCATTTGGAGAATCCACAGGGCAATGGCACTGCAGAGTAGGGTCCCCTTGAGGCTGTCACCATGGGATCCCACACATGCAGACCATCATGGATCAACACAGTTACTTCATCAGACAGCAATGAAACCCAGGTTCAAGAACAGGGTGTTGCCACCGGTCCCAACTCCACTGCACTGATCAATCCTCCCGGGACACTGGGACACATCAATAGTGCCCAGGTTCAAGAAAAGCGTGTTGCCATTGCTCCCAGCTCCACTGCATGTTTTTGAGCAGCTGGGATTCTGGGAGACATCAATAGTGCCCAGGTTCAAGTACAGGGTGTTGCCGTTGCTGAAACCGCTGCTGCAGGGATTCAAACACCTGGGATTCTGGAACGTGGCAAGATTACCTTGGTTGCAGGAACTGGGGTTGCCCTGACAATGCCCGACATTGCAACATGGATGTACAAGTGAAGCCCCAAGAGGGGTGTTAGCGAGATTTCCCATAGCATCCACACATGTTCCTAAGAGATTACACCCCAGCTGGGTGTTGGGACATACACAGCAGGGCTG
>JASSUY010036094.1:0-11323 GCA_032466535.1 Forpus xanthops
GGCGGGGGCAGGGAGTAAATCTGAGCTTTCATTAAGATTTTTATAGCTGGGAGGTCTATTAGTATGTATTTACTTGTGCTTTAAGCATACCTCTAATTTTCAAGGAGGACATACAAACACCAGAGTGTAAAAGCCTCTATTACCAGCTGACACAAGATAGGAGTACCCTTTATTAGAAACATGAGTTTAGGAAGCATTTAACATATATAACACTCCAAACTAATCTAGGTACCCAATTTGAGCTCACCCCTCAGTGACCAAAAGAACATGGGAGACTTCAGTAGCAGAAGATGGAGAAAATCCAAGTGACTTCAGCACTGGTTTGTGATCCTGCATCTCAAGGAGACAAAGACGGATTCCAGTGTCATGAGCAGTAGGGAACCACAAAAAAGGAAAATGAGAAAGGCACTACACTAACCTTCATCAGATACTAAAACTTCACTGATCCATGTCAAAGATTTCCTCTCTGATGTACTTTTTCTCCTGATGACACCAATTACATTAAGTTATACCATCTACTAATCCAAATTAGCACTATTATCAGTTAAATTACATTATAAATACTTAGATACTTCATCAGAACCTTTAGTTCATTAATGTATAATTTAAGTTTTTCTTAAAGTGTATTAAGACAATACCATTGCAATGGCTACATCGTAAATCCACTTTTGGAACCCAGCTGCCCCGTGTGATACTCAGCAGCTGCTAGTGGCAGAGGATTGTTCTGCTGTGGGAGAAGAGCATGTTTTCCTTCTCTAAAGACTTGCAGACTCTGTGCCAAGGTGCTTGTAGTTTTCTTTCCCCATCAGCTCCAATCATCCAGGCTACTAGAGAAGGAGTGTGCCCAGAGGCTACATAGAAACTGCACCCTGCAGAAAGTGTATTTCCATCTCTCAAGGCTGCACATCTACAACGCACAGTCTGACAGGCTGGCAAAAACATTCCAACAGGCTCCAAATTCAGGGATACCCAAGCTAGAAAAAGCTGTGTCCTACACAGCCTAAGATATACATTATATATATATTTATAGATGTATATAAGGAAGATACATGAATAGATAGTACAAACCACCAAAGATTGTCAGTAGTGAGCTTCAGTATGACCTCCCCCCCCAAAAAAAAGGGGGGGCGGGGGTTGATGATGATGATGATGATAGGGAGAAGAATTGCCAGAAGCACTTCAAAAGTTGCAGTCAGAATGAAAACCATAAACATTTCTGGCAAAAGCACAGTAAAAGCACAGCCCAACAGAAACTAGAATGTGCTTAAAATTTAGTGGAGTTGTTATAAATAAATGAAGAACAGTTAAGTACACAACTCTATTTTGCTTTTTAACCTCAGAAGTTTACATGCATTATGTTGGAGGAAAATTTCTTCTCTGTGCTCCCTAGCAGGAAACCCCTATTTTTATACTCAATACTGCCACAAGCTTCCAGCATCAATTAGCATCTCTTTCTTTGTGTCTAGCAGAAGAATATGACTTCCATCAAGGGTAACAAAGTGAAACTCAGTATTCATCAAGTGCCTCACACTATTCTTCAGATAACTTGCATGTTCTTATTAAAGAAAGCCATTAGAGACCATTTACAGCAACTTGTGCTGCCTCCACTCACATTCATCCCTTTGACAAATGTTCAAATTAAGAAACAAGCCTAGATTCAAAGTTAAATAAACTCTGCACCAATTCACATGGCCCCAGACTACTAATAATCTAGTTCCCTTTTAGTCACAGCCAGAATCACTTGAAACTCATTTCTGTGTCAAAACACATAGCCTACAAACATCTGGAACTATACTAAAAAAATCCCATTTGAAAACAGGCTAAGTCACTTACTGGCTTGTAAGAGGACATGCTATACACATTTACATGATGCAACAAGGAATTAAGTTCCCAAACCATGTTACAGAAATACTATTTTTCGCCAATTCTTCTTAAAAAAAATTAAAATTATGGAGCATCAACCAATGAAAGGATTTCAATTACTTGCAATAGCTCCCAGACATATTAAACAATAGCCTACAGTAGCAATACAAGCTCATTAGAGAGACTACTGTGTAGTCAAACACATTAACTCTTACAGCAATGTGTTAAGAGTCTTGACATTATCATAATGTGATACTTATCTGTCACTTTTTTTTTTTACCGGAAAACAATTTTTTTTTTTTTTCAAAAATAAGAATAACTTGGCCAAAAAGTTTTAAAACAGCATTCTTTCATTCTAATAATGTTTTTTTTCTCCAACTGCCCTCTGCACACATTTCACCAACTAAAAAAACACTGCCAAGTTTATGAAGCACCATACACAATACAACAACAGAGGTATTTTTCTAGTTTGTGATCGAGTTGACAGAAGTTGTATTAGACCAAAGGAGGGAAAAAAAAACCACAACAATATTATTTTCTTAGCATATGCTCGAAGCACAGTAACAGTATACTGGGTCTGCTTAAACTGAATACCAGATAAGTCATAGCAGCACACAATTTGTTATCTCTATTAGGCACTATATATGACTGAGCTCAATATCTAGATGTCTTTTTGTATGACTGTTCCCTGCAATGAGGCAATGCACCACATTCTCATTAGAAAGAAATATTATCTGCTGTCCAAAACTAAAGCTGCCAGGTGACTCCTGAAAAGATTTAATATTGGTATTTCTCATGCCCCAGCACAAAGCAGTTCTTTCTCCAGTTTTGATTTTTTTTTTTTCTAATCCAACCAATACTGGAGTAAAATAGGCAAAACTGTATATCATACGCATCGAAGAACCATTGTTATGTGTGAGCTGCTGACAACAGAAAGCATCACCATGTTAGTAAAAAAAAAAAAAAAAAGAGCTACTGAAAATAGGAGAGGAATTTAAGCAAATCAGCTGCAGCACAAACACAAAGACGCGGGAGTAAAAGGAAGCACCTTCCTTTCTGCGTAAGGAAATATCCCCTTCTTCCCAGCAAAACAAACTCTCTGAAAGAACAGCTATAGCAGTACAACCCATCTGAGCATTTCCGTCATGGCAAAGATCTGATCAGGAAAGATCATGACCTATACTGTTCTGTCTGCCTTTTATTTCCCAAAGGTATAACAGTACCAGCAAATTATGGGAGCCACAGCTTTCCTTCCTTCTCTCTTCTGCATGGCTCCCAGCCCGCAGGCACTTGCTATCTAAATGTGCAGTCAGCCTTCTACATTTACATATTGTTATTGCTTCTGCTTTTTTAATTGTTTTTGTTTTAAGAAGTCACCACTTCATAGGCTTTCAGATAGCATCAGCATTTAAGATGAAGTTTACTTTGTACATGCATCTGAGATTTAGATGCCAAAATAATGAATAGAACATACAGATAGTTTACTAGTCCCACCACCTTTCACTGTATCTGTGGTGAATAAATCAGCATTTATAATTTCTATATTTTTTTTATACACTTATCATCTAACAACAGCTGCACACTAAATAGTCACAGCCTCCTAAGATGTAAAAGAAAACATGTTACTCCAGAATGGGAATAAAACCCACTCCTTGTATTCCTTGTCTATAAAAATAACCTATTTCCTTTATCTTTGAGCAGAAGAGACATTATCTCCTGAGCAGACTTTTGCAGATCTTCAAATTTTGCTCCTTCCGTTCATCTTCTGCAACATAGACTTGCAAGTGCAGACTATTAGGATTTAATATTTGCTATTGTTTTGCAGGAGTGCACTCTGAGGAAAGGGGTTGGACAAACATGATCAACATGCTCAATGGTGATCAACTTGCCACTCAAAGGTAATCAACAAGATCAATATAAAGGAAACCTGCCTGCTCAACTAATTCAAGGTTTTGCAATGAGCCTGGAACCCTAAAAATTACAGATGCATTACATTCACCTTCTTAACTGAAATGTAGTTAATCATAATTTTTCAATATGAAGGATTTAAATGTTTTTCAATTTCTTCAAGAATAATCATAATTTTAACAACTCTCATACTGTTATTTTTACATACCCAGCCAGAAGCTGGACAATTAACAGATTAATTAATCAGAAATCATTTTACACTAAACCAAGTATTTGTGTGAACAAGTCTACACTTTTCTCCTTATCTGGCACCACCAGTGCTTAGCCTACAGCATTTGTTATGTGACAATGGAATCACTTTGCCTATATGTTTTAGATAACAACAGTTTTGGGAAAAAGAACCCTGATATAATCAATGAAGCCTATTGAAAAATTTGGTCTGTAATCACCCAAGGTATACAGATGCAGAGTGATCATTTATTTATCCCTCAGGCAAAAGGAAAGAGCTTGTTGGATACCAAGAATAAAATGAGACACCATACTTTTGCTCCCCTCTTTTGGCAGAATTGCTTTACTTTCAGACTGCATGTGTTTATATCCATTTGCTGATGTTCTGCTGCTCAGATGTTACCAATACAGTTTAAGAACTCATTCTGCTATCACAATATCCTAAAAACAATAACAAAACTTCACAGATATTTTTGAAAACTGTATTATTACTACCCCACCACACTCATGTCTTCTCTCTCTTTGCTAAGCAGCAGCCTGCATGTGTTACTTGCTCCGTAACAGCACTCTGTTACATGTGCTGCAACAGAAAGTAGAATCATCACAAATCAAACCGAGTTGAAGCTTGCTGGGCAAATTAGACATCCAAAGCTTCTTCAAGCACCTCAGAAGAGAGCAAACAAAGAAGAAACGGAGCTATTCTGCGATGTGCAACAGGAGATTCTTCAGAATTAACTGTATTTTTACAAACACCTCAGGAAAAAAAAGAAAAAAAAACACCACAAGCAGCAAAGCAAGAATCATTACAGGGGATCAGGGAGGGAGGAGGAATATGGAAATGTAAACTACTATACACAAAATGCAAGGAAAAGGCAAAAAGGTTAATGTGCTAAATCTAAGGGTTTTATCACTTTCAGCCTGTAACACTCAAAACACAAGCTTGCCCATGCTACACTTCCCTGTGTATCTGCCAGGTGATGGGCACATACAGGGCAACAGAGTGCATGTAGTAATAACTTCATTTAAACAGACCATGTAATTCTCATATCCAAGCATACAGGGATTTTGAACAAATTTAGATCTCACAGACAGGAAAATACAAGCCTCACAACACACAGGCAACAATATAACTACAACCATTTTAGTTACTTTTTGGTTACATTTGGTTATATATATATATATTCTTTTTTCTTAGACAGGATTCAGAAAGATTAGATAGTTTTAATGAACACTGCATTGAACACAGTGCCCTATACAAAACTTCTAAAGCTGGAGAGCCTGGTATTTACAGAGGAACACAAAACCAAAGGATGCTGTTAAAAGGGAATACGGCAAGTGTAGAAAGGTACTACTAGAATACCTTTGTGAGCTGATTTTAAAGCCAATCTTTTAAGTATTAAACCTCCTTTCCAAATTTGTCCTATGACAAAAACCATACATAAAGGTGCAAAACTGGGAAGATACAGTCAGGGGACAAACAAAGTATACATAAACAAACAGATTTTAATCACTTAAAAAAAAAGTCATATATGATGCAAAAACATTTATGAACTAATAGAAAACACTTGTATGCTACTTAATAACATGATAGTTTTAAGGGGCCACAATGTAGCCATAAAAGAGGTAAGTTATATGATAGCAGAACTATTTAAGGCTTTTTGCAAAGTGCTCTCAAGACCCTATGTAGTCATTTCCTTCAAATTCATCTAAAACCAGGACAGTTACAGAAAAGAAGCTGTTCCATAAGACAGTACTCCCAAAAAGCTGACCTTTAAGACACAGAAGAGATCACATACAATTCCAGCTCTAGAAATAAAGTTAACTAGACATACAGAAGTTGATTAAAAGACAAACCTGACCTAGCAACATAAGCACTACTACATGGAGAATTTGGGAAGGAATACAAACAGCTTAGGAAATACTCTGATACATAACAGCCTGTAACTGCAAATGAGAGTTTCAGCCACCCAGGAGGTTCTTTGGTTTCAGTCCTAAAACAAGGCTGAAGTGCATCACGTTAGAAAAACAAATCTTCTCAGTTCATTAATAAGCCGGTTTCATAGCTGAGGCTCACTATGTGATTTGATTGCTTAGATTTAGAAATACTTACACTATAAATTATGTATATAAACTATAATAATTTACACATAAACAATTCCTAAAGACTTGTAACTTAAACAGCAAGATAAAAATTCTGTATCTTCCTTAATTTTCCTTTTAATAAAAGCTACATAAACTATTTAAAGTTTCTAACAAGGACAGAAATACGGAAAAACCTTTAAAACAATAAAATTGCATACATCAAACCTATTCTCTAGAAGCAGTAAACAATATCTGCCTTCTCCTAATTTGCTGTCCCTAAGGAGTCAGTAACATATGAGCCATCTGCCCTTTATGAGAAAACACCTGTAGGAGATGGTACAAAGACTCTGCATCACTGGTTATGGCTCCTTCCACCATTTATTACCTCAACAATTAGGATGCTTAGCTTTTAAGATGATGATTATTCTCACTGTGAAATAAAAAGCATGAGAGGGAACGTGTGCATTTTACCAAGTCAAAGAGTAGCAAGCACAGGGAATTCAACTGCTATGGTTACCAAGAAATGTTATTCAACTCTCTGTAGGACTGGGGAGCATTACTTAAAGCTTACAAACCGTATAAAAAAAAACACAACTGAAATACTAGCAAGGGTTTTTTCCTTCAAGTTTAATGTTCCAGCCCACTTGAGAACTGCAATTTATGGAAAAGGAGAGAGGGAGGGAAAAATCAAGTCAGTTTCTATTAGCAGGCAGACTAGCGCCCTGCTTTACATGGGGCGGTCTAACAGGTAAGGTTTATGGTTGCGTACTTCACTATTTGGAACAGTAATCAGAATTTAACAGATAGGAAGTCTGTGTAATTCACCCAGGGTAATACCACCTACCAGTGAGTGATACCACTCGCTCTTCACAAGTTCCTGCCCACCATCTGCCCCAAGCTAAACTATTTGTATCAGCTTAAGAAATAGGGCATGCAGATGAATGAGTGACAGACGCTTAGGATTATATTCAAGTGTGTCAGTTTGACACTTATGAAGTCAATATTACTAAGAAGCATGGTATCCCTAGTTCCTCATTCTTTAGTACCAGCCCAGACACGGTAATTGGTTTCAGGACTCTCAAACCAGTAAGTTGAGTTCCCTTGAATCTGCCTTTGATATTCATCTCGGGTCTGGCACACATCCTTCCCTATTATATTTCCAACCTTTTGGCACCTGAATTAGGAGAATGAAGGTGACAAGATTAACCATAAATCATTTTCTTCCCCAAGCTGAATCAGAGAAATTGTAGGTCTTGCATACCTCTGACTCTTTTTCAACCTTCTTTACACCCTGATAGCCACAAATTACAAATAGGTGAATGATCCTTCCTGCCATTAATTTAAATGCCTCATTTTAAATAAACTGTGCCTACCCAGTGCTGTCAGCAAAAACAGTTACATAGACTACGCTGATTAATAAAATAAAACAGTTGAAAGAGGCAAAAATTTCATTGTATGAAGCAAAGCACTCAACACTAAACCTAAAGCTGATAAATGGTTTTTCCACTTTACAATGCTGATTAAAAGATTCTTCTAATGAGTGTAATTTTAAGCTTAAAATGCCCTTTCCCACCCCCACCCCACCCCCAGTACTCATCAACTGCCTGTGTCAAGCCTCACTCTGTCTGGGTGGCAAGCATATTATTCTCCTTTTCCTGCAACTCTGAATTGCCACTAATTCCACAAGATATTTAATATAAAAGTTCACTCACATTAGTGAAAGAAGAGCATGCTTTTTTGGTTCAAACTAGAAATACTGTCCGGCATTATTCCGAGGGTATAATTAAAGTTCCATCTTCTGGAGATCAACACAATTTTGATTTCCCAGAAACCACATGCAGCAATAACTTATTGCTCAATTTGGGTGGTACAAACTATCGTTTCTCCTGGTTTCTCTCTTCCCACCAGCACTGGGCTTCTTTAAGGTGACTCAGAAGAGTTTAGAAAAGTGACAATTGTATTTAACTCATATTTGTTAGCTTAATGCACACTGAAGACACTCAGCTTCATCAAGAAAAATGGAAGTCAGAGGATTGGATGAGGGAAAAACTTAAGTATTTGGGCAGGTCTCCAATTCTGAGAAAAAAATTAAGCTGCCCGAGTAACAATTACCTTTCTCAGACACAGAAGAATAATACTCGGTAACCATTTGTTCATAAACATTACTTAGCAACATTAGTTCAAACCTAAATCAAACCCAACTTATATCCTTAGTTACATCCCTTTTGATCAGCACCTGAGGTAACAGGGATGCAGAGTTGTCTCACAGTCAAAGCGCGGTTTAACATTCAATGAACCACCACAATCAACAAGAAAAAGCTTCCATTCTTTTGAAGATGAAAAATTACATCCCAAATTTATCCTTTAACTTTTTTGTGATTGAATATACTTACTGTAAATTAAGCTTTCAATTTAGTCCTCTCATTCATAAGAGGTGGATAAGAAGGGAAAAACCAATTAAAGTTATGAGAATAGCCACTTTAAGCATTTTCTCGGATCCTTAGTTCTCATGCTTCACAGCAGCTATACAGTTAAAACAAAAAAAATCAACATGGCAAGTTGTTTGCTTTGTTGAAAAAATGGAGAAGGGGAGATGGAGCTGCAAATTCAGTTCTGCACCTAGAAATGAGTTTAGGCACACAATAACAAACTTAGAAAAAGCTAGTGTAAAGTTATATTTAAACACTAAGCTGCTAATAAAAGCTCTGATTTGCTATAAGCACTCAGTATATCGATTCAAAGTTAATAATTTAGAAGGATTATAATTCACAGTCAGCTGCTAAATCCAGATGCCAGCTGATGCAGGCAAGTTTAGAGATCTACTAGCTTATATTCTTTAATCTATAGAACATCAAGATAATCTACACCAAGTACAAATCACCCATCTTCATTACACATTTTAATGGCAAAAAACTGGACTGCAATTAAATCATACCAACTGCCTCAAAGCATTCAAAAAAAAAGTACTAGCTGGAATTTATGGTGTACCTGTCATTCAGCAGAACCATCAGTCCAATTTCCCATAGGCAGCAGATCATATACCATCACATGCAGAAGCATACTTACTTCTACACCTACTAATCCAGAAGAGTACTCAACCTATGATTTCAAGCCAGAGAATCTACTCAGACCTCAAGAGTCTCTGCCTCAAGCACTCACGACGATTAGCATTTTCATAGTTTATTCAGACTATGAATTCCTTTGGTTTCACTTGTGGTCTCCTCATACTCAGTGTACTAGACCACAGGCTTCTGCTAATCAGGGATCTCACCTGAAAGTAAAGGTTCAGGGGAAAAACAAAATCCAAGTCTCTTAACAGAATTCAAATCATTCAGATGGCTCCCTTGAATGCCTTTTGTGCAGTCCTTTTTAGGCCTATGTGTCAGGCACACAGTATACTACAGCATAATTTCAACAGAACTTCAGCTTTCTCCATATGTTTTCTTCATATGCCCCAATTAATGTACTAAATAATTCCTCCCTGGCCTGAGCACAGACAGGAAAATGCCAGCTCAAAATTGTCAAATGACATTATTCTAATTTCATAAGAGTCTATGATCTGGAATGTAAAGGGGAAATATCATAAATGTGCTGTGGTGTTCCAATTAAAGACAGTATTCAAAAAAGAAGACAGCCAATACAAGAAAGGTAACAGGAAAGCAGCAGCCACAACATTAACAAGAAAAAAAAAAAAAAATATAAACCCAGACAGCCAAAGCTATCAATATCTGCCAACAGGGCTCAAAACCAGCTCTTGCTTCTGACAAATAAGTTTGTTACTGAAATACATTCCTCTGTCATCCTCCCAGTGGCACCCAAACAGGATTTCCTGTATTAAACTCATTTTTCAGCAGTAGAGAAGTCTGCACAGTGAAACCAGCTTTAAAAATATTGACATAAAGAGCAATAGTGTTTCTCCTTCACATAGCTATCGAGCGGTGAGTATACCACTAACCAGAATTAGTGCTTCTAAAATAAATATATTATCCAGTTTTTCCCCAAGTTTCACTACAGTCTGAAAAGATCCCATGGTTTTGTTTGATTAATTTAAAAATAACAACACCTACTACAAGCAAAAACTTCAAGAGCCTCACTTGCTGGGAGGCCAGTATTCTGTGCTATCGCACTTCCCACCTTCCCAGCTCCAGCTTTAGGTAAGGATGAAACCCATTTAGAGAACCGAATGAGATCATACTTGAACAAATTTATTCAGTGTTAGGATAATTTCTGTGCACTCTCTTTTTCTTTTACATAAAAGTTGTCATTAGCTATAGCAAACAGAAGACTACAATTGCTTAAAAGAAAGGCATAGCTTGAGCTCACTTGAGAAGTGACACCTCTCTCATTACCAAACAATTACCATTTATTATCTCTAACCTGCCTTGCCACAAACAAAGACAAATCCTATTCATTTGCACTTCATAAATACTGCAACAGTCACATGTAGGAGCTGGTACCACACAGCAGCTGTGCTGCAAAACTGAATCAGAGAAACTAAGAGCTAAAAAGATTACCAGCACATCAACTGGCACATCCTCTGCCAGCACTTGCACAGCAGCATCCTCTAGCACATTCTTAGCCACCTTGTGCAACCAAGCAGTGCCTGACTCAGTGTGTTTCTGATGTCCTTCTGCAGGAAACTTGCTCTGCGCAGTATCTCGTTGAAAACATGTTTTCTGAATATTTTGATTCTATTTTGTTTCTTTTTTACTTACCTCTATAAGCACCTTTCTCCCCACCACTGCCCTGTCTAAGGCTTTCTGAATTCCAGGCTGAAACACTTGCAAGTCATCACAACCATCTTTTCTTTCCAAGCGCTAAGTTATGCAAATGTAACAGCTTAAGCACCCAGAAGTTAGTGACATGGACAGAGGGATTAAGTGGCCCTCAGCAAGTTTGCTGATGACACTAAACTCTGTGGTTTGGTTGATACATTGGAGGGAAGGAATGCCATCCAGAGGGACTTTCACATGCTTGTGAGGTGGACTGATGCCAACCTCATGAAGTTTAACCATGCCAAGTGCAAGGTCCTAACACCTGGGTGGGAGCAATCCCAGGTGCAGCTACAGGTTGGACAGAGATGAGATTCATAGCAGCCCTGAGGAGAAGGACTTGAGGGTGTTGGCTGCTGAGAGAATGAACATGAGCTGGCAGTGTGCTCTTGTAGCCCAGAAAGCCAACCGTATCCTGGGCTGCATCAAAAGGAGTGTGACCAGCAGAATGAGGGAGGTGATCCTGCCCC
>JASSUY010036094.1:11423-25386 GCA_032466535.1 Forpus xanthops
GTAATGGGTTCAAACTTAAACAGGGAAAGTTTAGATTGGACCCGAGGAAGAAATTCTTTACTGTAAGGGTGGTGAGGTACTAGAATGGGTTTCCCAGGGAAGTTGTGAATGTTCCATCACTGGCAGTGTTCAAGGCCGGGTTGGACATAGTCTTGGGTGACATGATTTAGTGGGAGGTGGCCCTGCCCAGAGCAGTGGGGTTGGAACTAGATGATCTTAAGGTCCTTTCCAACCCTAACTACTCTATGATTCTATGATTCTACCTCCTTTAATTTCAAACTCAACAGGAGGGGTTTATGGACATCTTACAAGAACTATCAGCTAGGTTATAGCAAATGTTAAGTTATGGAGTCAAAGCAAGTGAGGGATCATGATGAGAAGGTGAGGCGCAAAAAAACTGGTAAAGAAGCTAGGTGAAAAAGAGTTAGACAAACCCCTGAAGGAGACCTCCAGGAAGGGTTACACATCAGCAGAACTATCTTTGATAGCAAGCGAGACAAGAATCAGTGGTCATTTATTGTTTACTCCATAGAAATTAATTTCTCTCCACCTATGCTGTTCCCATAGGGTTATCAAACTCACAAACTGTAAGAGATATGGTTTGATAAATCAAAATATACTGTTGGATGTGTTCATTTCACATTCTTTACGACTCTACAGTACATACTGATGATTTTCTAATACTTGGATATTTGAGTGCAAATCTAACATCTCATCACAACCCTGTGCCTATCCTGATGCTACAGTCAAGTTTTCCAATATATTTCAGGCTTACATCTTTTGCCAACACTCATGCCACCCCCGTCTTCCTCAATCATAATGTATATTTGATAGTCAGTTCTTGACAGTACCATTATTTGGATTATTTATTCCTTGGGAAAAATCAATCCACCCTTTTATGTTTTCTGTAAGACTCATTACTATCAAGTACAAGTTAACACTTTTTATTCCTAAAAAAGTCAATTCATACAAGAAATCAGCCTTTATAAAATGAAAAAAAAAAGTACACCTGGTATAATAAACTTGTATTTTTGGATTTAGTTTTGGAACAAAAATAATACTATTTCAGCTAAGATGAAGCCGTAAGTATAAGATTGAGCATAACATACCCTACAGCAAGCTACAGCTTCTTAAATAGCCACATTCCTGTAATGAGCTGAAATTTGTCTAAGCACATTAGACTCCTAGACTGTTGGGTTTCTCCTGAGAAAGGACAAGCATGCACCATTTCTGTTTGCTTTCAGACAGCACCATGAGAAAATGTCTTCCATCATATTATTCACCATTTGGATTGTGTAGCATCCTGAGGCTCACATAAAATTTAAGAACAGAATAAAAGAATTCATAGTTCTTGAAAGACAGGTCTTTGTTTACAAAAAAAACTTGAGCTTCCATTTGCAAACATCTCTCTTCCTGCTCAGTGACCCCACCGTTAGCCTTCAAGAATAAACACAGCACTTTTTTTTGAAGTAGATACCCACTGGATATTTTTTACATGATCAACAGGATGTATTTCTGTTTGAAACTGCACAAAAATATGGGGATATGGTCACTATTTTTAGACACATCACAGCAACATGGAAATATTTTCATGACAGCAAAAACCAACGAGTGAGACATTTGACTAATGACCTTTAATGAACTCGTAAGTTCCCTTGGAGAGCGTGACTTACTTACATACTTTCTTTGGGGTAAAATACCTCACTTTCTCTTTCAGTGGAAATCAAATCTATGTTTTTATAACATTTGATATAAAGGAAGGCCATGAAATCAATCTACAGGCTTTAAGCTACTTGCTATAACTTGTCGTGGCCCACAGTTTCTACAATGGGCTACTGAAGAGTGAAAACATACTCCCTAAAAAAAGTTTTTGGGAAACAAGCAGCCCAGAAGTTAAGGTGATTGATGGTAAATGCCAACCACTACATATACAACATATATATATATATATATAACAAAATATTTCAGTACTACAGAAGTTTCAACTAAGCCTCCAGAAACTATAAAATAAGAAAGTTGCCATAAGAAAGGCTTTTCTCATCAGGTCATTACTAGCAAGGACAGCGCAGAGTCTTTGAACTTTGCACACAAGTAGTACTTTGTCGTCCTTGAGACATGTATTAACTTAATATGTAATGACCATATGATATTAAACTTTTACTAATTTTTCTCCCACAATATCGTTACCCTCTAGACTCTTTATGAGTTGAGACAATGGAAGAATTGCCAAAAAAATACATCTCAATGAGATCACTAGTATTGATAACTTTCCTATTACTAGGCAGTACCATAAAGACATCATAGAAAGTTAATAAGCCTAGAACACAAGAATATATCTGCATATTTATTTTACAGTGTTTACTTCCCTCCTATTTGTCTCACAAGTGAGCTGGCATTAGTTCTTTCAATTAAATCCTGCATTTTAAATAACATAAAATTGCATATATTCCTCCCGACACAAATCAGACCCCTTTCAAAGCCACAAAGACCATTTTTTTTCTGTCATTCACTGTCCAAAATGCAAAGCATAGCCATCAATCAGTTAGCATTCCTGACAGCATAATTGCTGAACAGAACATGAAAAACGTGACAAGAGTCAGGACTAAAGACATATCGGCAACACTGCTCCTTGCTCATTTTAGTACTAATTTAGGATTCTCCTTGATTAAGATTCTCCCCCAGCCACTGTTGGCAGCAAAACAAGCAAACTGTAGGATGTTGAGGAGACCCTGAAAGCCAGTGCTGTCAAATAAGTTAGTTTTGTACCATTCCTACTCATTTAAAAAAACAAGCAGTAGCATCATTCACTAATAGGGTTCTCTCCTTTCAAGAACAGGTTCCACTAGCTCCAAGATCCATTTTCTAACTTATTATCTGGTCCATACTCCCTCCCTTCAACCTAAACACATGTGCAGGTTTTCCTCTGTGGACGCCTAATGAAACTACATCTCATTGAAGGAATGGTATTTTCTCATTTTGCTGCTGCCAAGTCATTTTTTTCTCTTACGCTGTGAGAGTTTATGCAGCAGCTGAAATACTGAAGCCTTGACAACACAGAATAACAATAAAAAACCCTTAACTTGTCAAGCATTACTATTGTTACCTTCAAAAACACAAGCCTGAAATTTCCTTTTTGTAGACAACTTTTAAGATACTGTAGTAATAACTGGAAAACTCTGACTTAGAATCACAGAATCATAGAATAGTTAGGGTTGGAAAGGACCTTAAGACCAATTAGCTCCAACCCCCTGCCATAAGCAGGGACGCTTCACACTAGACCATGTTGCCCAAGACTCCTTCCAAATTAACAGCAATATGCAATACCTGTAATCAGATTTATTTTCTCACTGAGGGCACATTTTAGAATGAGTTTAGGTAGGAAACCAGAAGCATAAGTATGCCAGCTACAAAATTTATTTGAGACATTGTAAGGTGTATGCCTCATGTGAAATAATACCCCCCCTTGTAGCATTCAAGCAAATACGTAACCACATGTAAGTGATTCAACAGCTGCACACCACAGCATAACAGGTATTTTTCTGAAGTTGTGATCTGTATTGCAGATCCAGAGAATTCTTTAACTCATGATGCAACAGAAGTGATATTTTGACTACTGAAAGGCAGCCAGCCATTCCTTACAGCACCCAAGAGTAGCTTTAATCTTCTATCTATGCAGAATAGTTTTATGAGAAAAAAATCAAGCTTTACCAAGAAAAATATGACTAAGAAATACTGTGCCTATTAGGCCATTTGTTATGTTGTTTTTAATAGCTTTATTCCCTGCTCCAAATCTCCAATTCAGAATTTAAAAAAAGGAAACCAAAACAGAGGCTTGCTATAGCTACATCCATCTCCAATCTCAGCAACTATTTTTGCATTAGGAAACTAGAAAAACATTAGACAGTAAAAAAAGTTATTTTTGAAAGCTACACAAATACTATTGACTTGCATTTGATTAATTCTGGACCTTGAAAATATCAGTAATCTAACACTTCAATTTTATATTAACTAAAGACTTTTTGGTCTTCTTACAAAGTTATTTATATTCCACTTCCTGAAATGGAAATTCAAAGTTTCCTGAGAGAAAAAAAGTTTGTGACTCACTGTGGGTTTTTTGCCAGATACATCCCTTTAAATCTCAGCAAGTCAGGCGGTATGGGTAGCTTATATAAATCTGAAAGAAAACATTTGCTTCGGGTTCCACCAACCTACCCATTTCTAGAGCTCTTTCAATCCAGCACAACTCATGCTCTGTTAGTGACAGCACACAAGTAAAGGATGCTGTCTCAGTAATTTTCCATGTTGCACAATTTAGAAATAAGAAATACTACAGTATTATCTTCTAGATATAAGGAAGAAACTTTTTTATGATGAGGGTGGTGAAACACTGGAATGGGTTGCCTGAAGAGGTGGTTAGACGCCTGCTTTGCCTGAAAGCAGCAGCAGTAGCAGTTTTGGTTCCTGCCCTCCCTTCTCTGTTCTGTGCAACACAGAAAGAGACTTTAATAGATGAAATCTCTGCAGCTTTGTTTAAAAGATAATCAATTAATCCTGATTGTGTCAGCTGCATTTTTGGAAAAAACTTTTGTTAGCACATTTGCAACAAAAGAACTCACAAAAGTGAAACATGGTTTAGAGGCAACTCTGCTAGTTCAGACAACTTAAGAAGCAGCTGTATGACTAAATAAAGTATAATTCTCTGTTTAACAGAGTGAAGGAATTTCCCCTCCCAACGCCCTGAAGGCCTTTGATGCATTTTTTTTTTTTTACAGCTCATAGCAGAACTGATTAATAGCTATGGCTTAAATCCAGTGTACAGTTTTGGCAGCTGCTGAAGGACCACTCCGTCTACTTGCTGCTCCCTCTTTGCTACCCACAACACGTGTTGTTAAATGTACTCTGTCAAAAGTGCTAAAATGATTCACTTTTGAGTTTGGTAAATCTAGATTATGACTACTTAAAGTTCCTTCTTAACTTCAGACCTGTAAAACAAGCAAACATACAAAGCACACTGTCAATTTTCCTGTCAGATTTAGAGTGCCAGTTTTCAAAGGATATACAAAGAATCATCAGGACATCATGAAAAAAAAGTGACACCTTTTTCCACTGTTTGCAGAGCAAGGTTTAAGCAAACAAACTGCAAACCTTCCTATGAGCAACAATGCAGCTATGAAAAACAAGCAAGTCTTACAAGTACTGGAAGTCTATTTTTTACCACTATAGTTTACACAAGCAGCATTGTCTCTAAAATTACTGTTTAGCTATGATGGAAACAGATCTGTTTTCAGATTACCAAAATATAACCTCTCTCTCCAGTACAGTTTGGAACCAAGAATTAAGAAAACTTTATTTAAGGTATTTATGAACTTCATGCCATGATACTTATTTCAACCCCTTGTATACAATACAGTCTTCGACAAAATAAGAGCACCACAAACACAAATATAGACCCTCTTTTTAACATCTCAAGATCATTTAAAGGCAGAGAAATGCTTGGCTGTCCTTAATATATGAAGATATTTAATTTCTAAAGGTAATAAGGTGTCAAATCTTTGTCAGGTTTTAGACTATGTTTCTATACAGAAATAAAAGAGACTACAAGCTTTACTGTAAAAGAATTGGGAGTTAACAGAGATCTTGAAGTGTTATTTACTGTCTTCACACTTTCAAGTTTTATTTCATGTATTAATTTTGGATGTTGCTTCTGTTTTGACACGCTGCTAGCAGGGTATCCACCAATGCCAGCATGGGTAATTTCCTCTCTTTTTGTTTGCCTGTTTTTAAGCAAAGGAAGAACAAACATAAGTCTTTATTTAAGGATGCTACATAAAATTTTAAGCTGTTGCTTAATTTAATTGATATTAACAGCGTTGCTTTCAATTCCAAATTGTCCCAGCCAATTTTTTAAGCAACAAAAAACCTGAAGTATCAGACTTGTATTTACAGAGACTGTATCATCAATGAAAAGGGACAAAAAGGTTAACTAGTTCCTGATTTTCCCCCTGTAAGCAATGCTTTGTAGCCAAACATTAAAGTACAGAAAGTTTGCCCATCTTATTAATTTAGTAAAAGTATACCTGGTCTCCCCACAGGAAATTTTTTTCTTCCCCCTCAAACCATACAAAAACAAACATATACCAGACTAGCGAAATCAGAAATGCTACAAAAGACCCAGCCATCCCATGCCCCTGCTCATCCTCCTGAAATAGGAAATACGGTCAATAGTCCAACCTTCACTTTTAAGTCAATCTGCCCAATGGCTTCATACAGCAGTGTTTTATTAGATTAGTATTTTTCTCTCACCATTTTTGCTCTCCAAATAGGGTTAGTTATGAGTTGCACCCTATTTTTTTAATCTATTAGAAAAAGGTCTGTCTCGGTTTCTGGTAAGAATAGCAGCATAGTGAAACAAGACACACTGATCTACATCAGACATTCAAAAATCTAGGAACACCTGCAGATCAGTTATCTCAGCTGTCATTTAATTCATTGGTGAAGTAATTCTTGTACAGAAAGGTATCAGGGAAACTGCAAACACTTCACTAAATTTCATGAAAATGAAAGCTGTTATTATCACTCCTACACTCTCTCACTCCCCAGACAGGTCTATAAAAAGAACAGCCTGCAAAGGCAGTCAAACCTAGCTGACACAAGCAGAGACAACTGCAAAAGCTGCTTTGCTAGTACAGTCTATGCCACTGCTCAAAACAAAATGAGTATTTGACGGGATCAAAAGCATTTTTGGTGGTGTAAAAGCTGATCAGAGGGTAGGTTAGACTGGTAGCACTGTACAGGAAAGCACTGCTGACATTTAACTTCCTTCTGAGCATCCCAGTCCCAACATGAGAAACTCCCGCACCCAGAGAACTGTATGGAATTTATGTACGACATTAGAGTCATTAAGTCAGTGGATGAACAGCTTTGCCAAAGCAGTTCATTTAAATCAAGGAGGTGCTAAAATCTGATTCCTGTTAAAGCATATTTTTACCTGAATCTGAATGAAAGCAACAAATAGAGGAGGGTAAGATTAAAAAAAAAGAAATAAAAGTGGAAGTTAAAAACCTGATCACACAGAAAAAGCCCTTCATGCTATTAGCAATAAAAGACAGTCACATACTTGATTCTGTAAATTAAAACTAATGAGTTTACCTTAAAACTTATCTCAGTTGTATTTAAGGGGGAAAAAAAAAAATAGTCTGATTTTCTATAAGCTCAAGTCCACTGCTTTCTCCTCATATAACCTTCCTCTGAAAGTTATTTTCTCCAGCCACTACGGTAAATGAAACAATATGTCTTCTAAAGAACCATAAATCAAGTGCCAAGTGGCTGGAGGGGACAGTTAACAGAGGGGAAAAAAGTAGCTACCTGGAAATATGCACCACATACTCTGACCTCCTATCCTCTTCCATTTCATTCCTTTTCCTGTATTACCCATCTGGGGCTTAGCCTTTAAAAAAAACTACCAAGCTCTTAGAAAGACATTATTCTGGTAAAGTGGTTAATGTTCACCTACTACATGTTAAAAAGTCACACAAAGTAGTACCTACTCTGTTGGCTGTTAAGCTGCTTCTAGTGAACATAACTGCACTTCATTATTTAACAGTTTCCTCAGCCTTTAGGAACCATCTGGACTAGTGGGCTGAAGGTTATTAACATTTCAAAATGCCTGCAGCTAATATTTTCAAGTTGTCCAAGACAGTAATTATTGCCCATATTATTCTTAACTATTAGCACCTGTTCAGAAGATATGATCTAAAGTACACTTTCAAGCAGGCCATCACATTTCTTTTGCATATGAACACTCCCTGGCTCTGAATAAAGCTACATTAAGCTTCTATTAAGAGAAACAGGACAAAATACTGATACCAAATTGCCCTTTTTGGGTTTGGATACTGGAAGATATTCCATTAGAAAGAAAAAGTTATATTAGCATGGAAAAACACTAATTGTACACAAAATGCATTCTACAGAGTTTTGGGATGCTCTCTTCATTTTGAAGGAAAATGAATAAAATACAGAAGTTTCTTCCAATAAAAGCCTTACACAGACAGCAGCAGTGCTCAGTTGACACAAAGCATGTTATCTGGGCAAGACAAAAAACATCCACCTCCATTAGTAATATCCAAGTCTACACACACACTTGGACTCAACCAGCCTAACCATGATAAAACTCTCCCCTCCAGTAGTTAGGAAAGAGAGCCAAAGTGACTTGAAACTGCAGCAAGCTCCCTAACAAAAGTCTGCTTAAGTCTTCCAGATTTCAGAGGTAATTTCAGCAATAATAGTTCTTGTCACTGCTCAGTTTGACTAGTGAAAGCTTTTATCACATCTTTGTAATTTTGAATATTTCTAAAAGCTATTTATGGAGACCTAAGAACCAACATTTGTATCTAATTCTAACTGAATTAGCTATTGAAGACTGCATGACCCTCACACATTCGAGTACCAAGTCAACTGCAAGGTATCAGAAACAGCTTTTGGCATCCATAAATAACTGGAAAATACACAACAATCATTCTTTCCTGAGAGATAAAGCTGTTGTCATAAAATTAACTTTTTTATGACTCAGTTACTTTAAATGGCTCTCAAGTCCCTCCAAACAGCAGCCTAGCACCAATCCCATCAATAGAAAAACCTTAAAATCTGCCGTGTGAAAAAGGCAATGTCTTTCAGCATCCACAGGGTAGCAATTACAGAAGTGCAGTAGTCATGAACACCGCAAAGGTTTTTACTCTACATTACTATCATTGGAAGTACTGTAACCTCCAGTGCTGCCCAAAGGAGCTGGACACAAAAATCCACACCAGGAAGTTTATTTATAAGAAGTTAAATTGGCTGGGAAAAAAGGCATTCCAGTCTTCTGCTTGTTGTCCCAGCTCTAATGAAAATAGAGAGCAAATAGTCTGGCATTAAAATAGTCACAGATTTAAAAATATACCTCTGACTCTCTCTAAGTTTACATTGACTGTAAAAGTATTTCTTTGTATCCAGACTGACAGTTTTCCCCACCACTACTTTGTCAAGTGCCAAACAAGCAGCAGCTAACAGAAAATGCATGAGAAAGCTTATTTCTCAAAACTATTTAAAAATCCAATCAAACATCTTCAGGGTTCCACTAAAAGTTATTAATTAGTACTTAATTCTGGATGACATCAGTATTTTTAAAGCTGGCTTAACATTTGAATAACGTACTTGCCAGCTGATTTTCCAGATTACATCCTTAACAAACCAGAGGAAAGACTGACAAATGGCTACCCACAGCCCCAAATATGAAACATACTGATTTGGAAAGTACGTCTCCATTCTTACACTCATTTATAATATTTTACAGTACTCCTACACAAAGTTGAGAAGTTTTGTTTCCTTTTTCCTTATTTGTTGAAACTGAGGATAACTATGAAATGTTAATCTAAATTAAGTCCCTGTAACTCACATTAACTAGAGAATGACATCCCAATGAGAACAAAATGACAAAAATACCACTCCACAACTGAACATTTGGAGCACATTCCTTTTGTTTCAAACATTTCATGCTACCAATCAATACAATTTCTGTGTAGCTATGCTGGTTTCAGTTGCCATAACTCATTTATCCTTAACGCAAAATAAAACAAAACCAAAGAAACCACACACACCCCACAGGAGGGCAAGGACATTTTCTTGATTTTACCCAACTGAAAACAGATGTTTGAATAGAATCTTTTTCAACATAAATACAGTCAGAAACCATTTCTAATGCATGTCATTTCGGTATTGTGGTGTTGTTATTGGGAACTTAATTTTTTAACAAAAAACAAATGTAAATCATAGGCTATTGATTGAAACATAAATTTCATAACTAAAAAGAGGAAAAAAAACAATCCTAGTGCTTTATGGGGTTTTTGAATTTCATCATACTAGGAGATGTCAGGGCAACTGCTCTCCCATCCTTCAGATTTTGACGCTATTTGGGATTTGTAACAGGGCTTTTCTTGAGGTTGCGGAAGGAATCTGTCCATAAACAGCAAGGACACTTCAATGCTTATGACAAAGTGAATTCCCTTTTACCCCTAAAGCATTTTTCTCCTATTATTCATTACCAAAGTAAATAGTTTTGGAATTTCAGAAAGCTGAATCCTGGCAGTCCAAACCAATCAGAAATAAAGATCCACACACAGAAAAGACCTCAAGTGCAAAAAGAATGAGAAGAGCAGAGAAAATAACAGTAGAATGAGAACAGTAGCCAAAAGAAGAAAAAACAAAAAAAACAAAAAAAACAAAACAAACAAAAAAAAAAAAAAACACAAATAAAATCACAGTTGACACTAACCAGGATATTCTCAAATAGAGAAAAAGTTTCCTGCTCATCCAGGAAACAGAATCAGATGATGGTAGTATAATTCTGGTTGGCAGGTGCTCTCACACTTCGCTTATTTACTCACCCCCACCTTCTCCTCTTTCTTTTCCTTCCCTTTATTACAGTAAAAGCCTTTAACAAGTTCCTCACAGATCTCAGAAGAAATAATTAAAATGGTGAATTAAATATTCAGGAATAATTTCCTTTATATATTCTCAAATTAAACAATCATAAGTAAATTAAGTTGGAATCTGTTTGAATAGCTACTGCATGTGAATATACGTTCCTGAACAGCAGGCTCCTAACTAAAATTTTCTAAATGACTCATGACTGCAGCATCTGCAAGTTTTACAAGCAAACTGAGCAAGTTATCCTTCCAGAGCAGCTGCAATGCAGGTAGCACAAGCGCCATGCTATCCCTACAGTTGGAATTGGCCGAAATGCCTCAACATCAAAAAGCCACTGCTGAACACCACTGTGCTGCCTGCAGAACACCACGTTTGATGGCCTGTCACTGGAGGCAGTCACAGCTCACCTACGCAGCAACTAGATCTTGCTTTTATAACTTCTTACAACCACTGATTTGTCATTTTCTCCTGAAGAAAAAAATCCAAGACAAAAAGAAAAACACATCCTTTTAAAGGTACATGTCCACTGCGACATTTAGAGAGCATTCAGATACTAAACTAAGAAACTGAGTAGAAGATAAAATAAGAATCACCTGCACTCAACGCATGGACTCTTGCTTTACCATACAGCTACCAATTCCACCCATTCAGCTAAGCACAAAAGTACTCGTTTTAACATGCAACCTGATTCCAAATGTTTTTCAAGACTAGCTTTCAGCAGACAGCAAAGCACCTGAAAAAGATGCTTGCCACCCTTCTACATTTTACAACTGGAAGATACAGAAGTAAGTAGATGTTAAGGGCTTTTTCTGTCTTAACTGTAGGTATCTGATACTTTACAGGGTAAGCAGATAGGAAGAAAAGCAAAACATGAAATAAACCTAATTATTATGGTGACTGTTTGAAAGCAAATGAAAAGTTCTGCAAACATATAAGCTACTCTCCTGCAGAGTTTATAGAAGATTTTGGCCAAGAAAAAATGAGCAAGGCTCCAACACTTCACAAGCCTTCTGAGCACTGTGACTCATCTCAAAATGACACTTGGGTTTTTATCCCATCTCTTAGTTAAATACCCAATTAAAAGTTGATAACTAATTATCAGGGCACCAAGAAGATTAGAAAGAAGGTGAACATAGAAAAAGACTTTGTTTGTAGCTGTTTCTTAACAAATGCCACATTACTTTTTGGAATAAAGTTAAAACAGTCTGGTCAGTACTTTGAATTTCCACAGCTAAGAATATATCAGACATACAGAGCTGGTTTCGTAAGCCTCTTTCAACTGACACTGCACACTGAGGATGAGATCGTTGAACAGTGACAATTAAACTCACAATCTGTTTTCTTGAAACACGTTCAAGACAACAGATTGCAAAGTCTCTCAAACTAAAAGCGAAGTACTAAACACAAATCAGACCCATTATAAAAACTTATACAACAGCCAGATACACAAATCCGAAGTTAAACGAAATGTTCAACTACTGTTCACAGTCCTAATTCTAAATGCAATTTACTTTACTGTATATAGCTATTCCTCAAAAGTACTTGCTGTAAGTGGTCATACCACAAGCATACAAGTTCAATCGCTTTGCTGCATAAACCATACTGCGAACTTTAGTAACTAAACAGGGCTGTTTGTGAGAGATCAATCTTGAATTTAAAACCCTGCACTGAACCCCGACTACAACAAAACCACTTCTTTACCCAAAAGCATCCATTGCACTCCCACATTTTTGCTGCCCTCAGAATTGCCATGCTTTCTCAGAGGACTGATTTAAGTAGTTGCCTTTTGCTTGCAAGTTGAGGAGAACCTCTTTAATACACCAGAACTCTCAAAAAACATGATGCATTTCATGACCATGTGCATGTTATTCTCATCACCTCCAAGGTCTGAAAGACCTTTCACATTTAAGTTTCTCCATGACCTTAAACCATCAGTGGAAGCACAGGGAACGGATGAGCATCTCCCTGATGCGCAAGTACTCCTGTCTGAAACAAAGTCATTAAAGTCATCTAAAAATCCACATGGGAAGTAAGAAGAACCAAATAGGATACAGCCTATGTTCCTCTGCCTCCACATCCCAACCAACGCAGACTCTACTCAAAGCAGTAATAATTCAAACTAAAGTGGTTACTGGCTTTTGCGTATTAAATAGTCATATAACTGATATAAACATTGGGAGATAATTGAAAGGTTCCATTTTGTAGGGGTGAAGTTGCCAGAGTATGAAATCTGCAGAGCTGAGGATCTGTGTTTCACTGTGGAAAAATACTTTCTGTAGAGTGCCTTTTGGGAAGGAGAGGGGAGAGAACATGCCAGAAAACCACAACAAGTAGCATTTTTGGAGGACGGCATTTCCTGACCTCAGCTTTCAGATAAATCCCAAACTCAAGCCATCTATAAATAGAAGAAACAGGAAAAGAAATCAAGTAAGATATCAGATGTCACTTGTCTAAAGCAGAACTTTCCGTCCTCCTTAAAAGAAATCCTGATAGTGTTTTCCTAAAGCAACGTGAAGTGAGTAAGTAGCTATGTCTTACCAACCCAGATAGTGGTCCTGCTATTTCTTCATTATGTCCTGGCTCATTTTACAACTTAATTAGAAATATTCTTCACTAATATCCATAAATAGCACTCAAACTTTTTGATACACTCAGGCAACTTACCACAGAGTCCCAAAGACATTTTAGCACATTAGTCAAGTTTAAAACATTATGCTATGATCGCAATGCTTAATAAGAGAGTCTATTTTTTTCCATCACTTTCCTTATGAGTTTTGCAAAGTTGGCAAGTTCTAGATGCATTACTTACTACTGAAACTAACATTACCCTGGAACAAAGAAGGTATGTACTAATTCATTACATGTACTTTAAAAAAGTCACCTAGGGAACAGCACTTCATCAGCTAACAGCAGAGGTGGCAGGCCAGTTTTTGGCTGACAAATTGTGACAACTACACTCTAAAAATAAACATCAACATAAGAGGCAGTAAACATTGTGAAGCTATAGCCAAGATGGCACTTTTTTAATAGAAACCTCACATAATAAACTAAGATGCCTTGTGAAATTACCTACAGCTAACACAAGTAATACTTCATCTAAAAGCTATTCATGAAGGCTGGAGTAACCATTAGAGCACCTGCTTCAAACAAACCTCCTTTGTTTGAAAGAAATGTAAGATAACTAGTACACTGGAATGTGGGCCAATGTCAACAGCAAATCCAACTGGGTTTATGTAGGTTGTGTCACCATATACCACATTACTTTCGTCATGGCTAAATGTTCGTTAACTATCAAGCCAAAATGGGCTGTAAGAAGCACCATTATTTTCTTTCTACATTTAAATTCGCATAGCATATTCATTTACATAAGAACTTAAACAGCAATGCTAGTTTATAGACCTAAAAGTTAGAAATTTGACATACACCAATGCCAGTGAGGACATACTGAGAGTACTTGTGGTTTTTTTGTTTTAAAAGTGGACAATAATTGTATAATGTA
>JASSUY010036094.1:25486-36869 GCA_032466535.1 Forpus xanthops
TTAAAAGTGGACAATAATTGTATAATGTACACCGTACTGCAATTTATAAATTAAGAGTTTACTTCTTCATTTACATGAAGAAATTGATACATGTGAATGAAAGTATTAGCCAAAACCACCCTGCTATTTTTTCCAAGTGCTTTCCTAGTAAGAAAAATACCTGAAGCAATTACTTAAAGGCACAAAATTCAAAACGCACTACCAATGGAGGTTTAAAAAGGAGAAATTATGAGACATCAAATTAGGAAAACAGAGGTTAAACCACAGCACAAGACTAGGTACAAAAAAAAATAAGTATAAGAATGAAGGAATGCTAAAAGGATTAATAATTCACCTGGTCATTCAGAAAAGTACCATCTTCCCACATGGATCAAAAAGAAGTATCCTACCTCAAACCTCATTTCTTTAGTCCAGGTCCTTAGAACTGCTTTACAAAGCTAACAAAGCATTTATACACCACCATGTCACATACACAATCATATTTTCTAGCAATACACAACAGCCTATAAGTTTTCTAACTACTAAAGCAGTATTCAGAAAGTAATCTTAAAAAAGAGAGCCTTACAAGCTTCTTAAAGAGTATTTAGGAGTAGTGGAGACCAGCTATCCATCTATACTCAGTTAATACAATCTAATAGCTCTAAAATAGACAACTACCTGAAAAAGAGCTGAGATGGAATACACTCCTCCACGCTGGCAAATATCTACAACAACAACAACTATCATCCTTCCCTTGGTATAGGGGGATCATTTTTTGTTACCGCAAATCATTTTTAATAGCTGAGCTGGAGTTGTGTTGCCATCTGATAGTTGTTCAGTGGCATACGACCAAGGAGTTGGCATTTTTGAACCAAATCGTCATGAATTAAAACAACGCATCAGTGCCAATTAGCAGCTTTCAACAGTAACAGTGAAGCCGTGACAAGGATGGAAACTCAATTACCCTCATTCCAGCAAGCGCCTGTTCCTGGTCAGCATGTAGCTGGCAAAGCCACTTGTATTTCCATACCTATGGTGTGTGTGAAATACTTCAGTCTTCAGATGAGACCACTGTGTGCCATTCACCCAGAGGTCAAATTTTTTGTACTTTAAGTAATAAATAGATTGTAGATCCTCAACTAATTTGATATACCATCTAGTAATGCGTACCATAGACTGACAGAGAACATGAAATGCAACTCAGACTGAGACCCTCAGAAGTACCTTTCCATAATTCAGAGTGAAAACTGCCTCACTGTGTTTACCGTCTGCTCATTACTACCTCCTTAGCAGGGAACATGCTCAAACAACTTAGCTACTGCACCAATAAAGAAGAGTTTAGAGAGTCCACCTGACCAGGACTCATCATTAACCAGTGCAAAAATCTCATTTCTTGCTTCATATTCAGGCAGAGAATCCTCCATGAACTATCCCACTTACTTGTTTTCCTAAGATACTTGTTCCTTTGAGACTACAGCCAAAACAGATCACATACAATCAAACCCTATTCCATCCACAAGCTAAATTAGTATTTTACAAGGAACAGTACTAATGTAATTTAAATTGATGGGCCACTTACTGCCTTCACTAGAGAAGCTTCCAATCGTTAACCACCCTCAACAGCAAATCACAGCATGCATCAAGAATGACTACGCCACTTCAGCTGTCTGCATCTTATGACTTTAGCAACTAAGATAAAAAGCACAACCACACAGAACATCTTTGTCACATGTTCTGCTTCAGCTGCACCTGCACCTGTATTTTTCTTCTAATTTTTTAATCTTCTTGAACACTGTTTCCTCCCGAGCCAAGGAACGATTCCACAGGCAGAGCTCACCATCAGGACTGTCAGGAAGTGTACAGCCAGCCCCTTTCCTCTTATTTTTTAATAGAAACGATTTGTAATCAGCTATCACAGAATCCAAAGACATTTTACCAGCATCATCTCCTCTGCTGTGAGGTCTGCTTGTCCTTGATACAACTTAATACATCTCGACAGCACTCTGATTTTGCAGATTTTTAACTTGGAAAGATCAAAGCTGTTTCAATACTATCATACATACCATCCTACATAAATGTAGTAAAATACCATGACTTCAACATATTGATGCAGCTATCTAAATAAAAGTGCATTTTTTTTATTACTATAGCTATGCCACCTTGTCGTGGTTTCAGGCTTTATTTTACTTTTTTCTGTAACTGGTGTTATCAGCACTGTTCCCAAGCCGAAAATCCAAAACACAGTGCTCACCAGCTACTACTTAAAGAAAAATGACTGCTGCTGCTGAACCCATGACACACCTTCAAAAACTGAAGGAGCTACAGCACACGGACAGATAAAAGTAAGTGACTGAGTACTGTGTTTGCCTCAGCATCGCTGTTCTGCCCACTGCACAGTCGAGGGAGGACAGTTTAAACACCCACAGTAGCACTGACAATAGACACAAAGAAGTCTGTAATATCAAACTCTCCCTTCAAAACGTATCTAAATATTTACTACTGCATGTGTTGTGTATTCTGACGTATCTTTCGACAAACAGTGGAAAGCCACACAGCCATTGAAGCGAGTGCTGCCTACTCACACAATTGTAGCATGCTACTGATTTCAGCAAGATTAGGTATTTTGAGAAAATATTCTGTGTGGGTGAGGGGAGGGTTTCCTGACAATATTAAGCACTTATCTCAGTCAAAACAAAAACATTTTAGGGTACAAGTTTTACCTATGTCCCAACAGATTTCAGATACTGTAACACGATTTGCATGCTTTAGCAACATTAAGTTTCACTTCCCATCCTTGCTTCCCCCAGCCCCAAGGAAAAGAGCCCCCCAGCATCCATTTTTCAGCTACCATACAACAAAACAACATAAATACAGTCAAGATTTCGCATTAGTAATACAAAAATACATCAGGCCTTAGCATCTCTGATCCACCCACCTCAGTGCATGCAAAGGTAGTGTTACTACCCATGTTTCTTACCATTACTATATTATAATGGAGAAAAAAACCTTAGAGCTAGATACTTCTTACAAATTTTTCCTTTGATGTTAATCCTCAAAACAAATAAAAATGGAAGACCCCTCTCTCAAAAATCCTCATTTTAGGAAATTCATCAGGGAAAAAAAGACCCGTCTAGGGTTTTTTTTTTATACTTCAAGATAGTGTTTGAAAATGGAGCACCATATACTCTCTGGGGGAGGTTAAGCTGTTTCAAAGGTTCCCACACACAGTCATAAGCATTTATTCTCAATCTTGTAGCACATGTCTTCACACCTTCAGCTGTAGCAATGCTGACATTTGGAGCCATAATCTAAACCAGACTGACTCACTTTGAGTTTTAGAAAGAAAAAAACCTGGCACACCACCTCTTGAAAATAAGCCACTTTACTTTTGTTCAGCTAACAAGATTGTATCACTTATCCTGTTTACATTGTAGCCTCACAAACAGTTGGATCGGCACAATGAGGCAGTAGAGAACATCAGCATAGGAAACAAAGTTCTTCAACGAGCTTTGCTGCTAGAAAAAATACAATGTACCACGAAAGATTTAGCTTTGGGTTTCAGCAGGTCAAATCTCAAGAGAAGCTTCAACCAACTACATTGGTGATACAGCCTTGTTTTCTCATCAATTGCTTACAAACCACATTTGCATAACATCCTATCTCACCCCTCTAGGTTTTGGTTAACAGGACAAGTAGTCCGTCTGAAGGGCTAACTTCAAATGGAAAAGACTTTACCAGTATTTTTCCCCCCAGTTACAGAAAAAAGTAAAATAAAGATGGGGTACAAGAGTATCCTTCAAAATACAGAACCGCAAAGACAAACTAAAAACCACAAAACAACAAGCCCAAAACCAAAACAAACAGAACCAAAAATTTTAAAGCATCATCCCATGGGGAACAGGATCCATCTTTCCCTTTGGAAACCATAAATAACTGAAATAAACGTTTTTATTTATTAAGCCAAGTTTATTTTCACTTTAAGACATACAAAAAAAGCAAGCAAACAGAAACAGCCTGATAAAGATGGTCAACAACAGGCATGCTCGACCAATGTGTCTTCCATGAAACTTAATATCCTTTTCCCAGGTAATATACACTGATATCAGATACAATTTCATAGTGTGGCTTCTGTTCATCAGAGTACATACAAATAAGAGAAAAATGAAGAAATCTTGCTATCCATAGAAATAGTAATACAAGAAAATTCCTTCCATTTCAATCACCACTGAAAAGTAAGCTCATTTTTGTTTCTCTAAGAACTTTTACATGTTTTAACCTTATTTCTTCAGTGTTTTGATCAGGTAATGATACACATGCTGCTCATTGTTGCTCGCCAGAATTCCTCATAACTGCTCAAAATCAAGTATCAATTCACTTTTACTCAGGTCAGACAGGACAGAGGTACACAAAGAAATACATCTACAGATATGGGCATACCAGAGATACGCAGAGAGAACAAATAGCTAATTTTAACTCCAAACCAAAGTGGTAAGAAAAGCACTGCAGTAGGGCTTCTCTCTCTCCCTTTTCAAGAAAAGTAGTCAACTTCACCAACTTCAGAAAAAGGGAGGCAGAGCACCACTTCCATCTCCAGACTTATTCAAATGTACCCCTTCAAGCAAAATATATCCAGCAAATTAAATCTGCAACACTGGCTGCAGCGAACAAGGCTCACAGGCTCAGCTGCCCTTCACAAAGAATCTTTGTAGAGCCATCTTTCTGCCAGCGCTCCTTTTCAATCCCCAAACAATACTTCGAAAAAATTAGTTCTCCTACTGTGGGAAAGTTCCCAAAACACAAGCCAAAATATATTTTCTCATGAGGATACAAAAAAACCCTCAATGAGGAAGTCAAAGTTCTTACAATGACTGTTCAGTATACATATGGTTATTCTTGAAACATGCCAACAAATTAAATAGTACATTCTGATTTAGGGAAAAAAAAAGTTACCAAACTCAGATTAGCAATTCATCAGAGTGAATTAGTAGCTACGACTCAATAAAATGCATAAGCATGCAGGCTTTAAAAGACTTTTAAGCATACATAAAAAATAATGGAATTCAAGAAACAATAACTGTTTTCACAAAACCTTTGCTAAGTGGTATGGTAACAAGCATGACATAAACAAAGCATCTTCAGATATTATATTTAAATCTTTTCCTTTTTCTTTTTTTTCCAGGTACAAAATGTTTTCCATTAATAACCTGAAAACATATGGAATGCTGCATCCTCCTACAAAAAAGAAAACATGACCTTGGGAAAATGCTTGTGTGTCACCTACATTTGATAGTCTATGCCTTCGTACCCAAGACAAGAACAAACTATCAATCTTTTTTGTATCAGAAGTTCAACAGATTATTTTGCTTATTACTGCCATTAGTATAAGCAAAAGCCTAGCCATGGCAATTAGTTTTGCCCTGCAATAACCCTCCTCTACTTCTGACTCCTCAGCAGCATCACTGGCTACCCCCTGGCTCTGAGGGGTGCATGCAGACAGGTGGGATGATAATGTCCCTTCTGCACCACTGATGGTACAGTCACACACTCTTACATCTGAACAGCACATTCAGAGGCAAGTAGACAAAAAACAAAATCTTGGGCTGAGCAGAAGATCCCTGGGCTTCAGGCTCAGCACTACTCCCTTCAGCAGGCAAAGATTTCCTAGGCAAGATTGCCATGGCAAAGCAAGGCAGTATCGTTATGCTTCCAGCTTTGAAGTGCAAGAGAGTATGTCCACAAGGCTGCCAAAAACATGCTCACAGCTCACAGGAACTTACCCACCCTGAACCTAGCACAAACACTTCTGTAGCTACAGCAGAGCAGAAATCAAAAGCAAACTCTACCAAGCAGATAATTAATCAAGTAGGAAATTACACAGAACTTATCAGTGCTAAACCCTCGCTTTCCAAGTTACCTAGTTTCAAATTGGGTCAGATACATACAGCTAACCAAGCTGCAATGTTCTGACATCATGAGAAAGCAGGCAAGTGTTAAAGGCAAGGTTTCAAATCAGCTATTTCTACTCTATAGGTGAAGGCTTCCTGATCACATCAAGGTCTTTGCAAGTGTTGGTGAAACTCGTTACTACCAGCACAGAAAATACTAGCCCTATCACAGAGGAGAGCTACTGCAGAATAAAATTCAATGCTCTTTCTATTCTCAAAGCTCTTGGAGACAAAGATATGAACTCCTATGGGAAAATGCATCCTCTGACAGTAAGACTGGGAAATAAACATAGTTTCTTTCAAGACAAACAGAATCCTCAGCAGCCCACTGCAGTACATGCCCTTAGTTTTGGGAAGAACATGAAAACTGATGGTGGAAGCTCGGAATCTGACATTCCAGGGCTGTTTCAACAGAGTAAGATTAGAGACATGGCAAGAAAATCTGAGCTACTCAAGGGGTTTTGGTTTTAGTTATCAGCCACAAAAAGATGTATTCATACAATTAAGTTTGCTGGGCATGGAATTATGCTGCATAGAAATACTAGCTTGAGAAGAAACAATAAGAGCAAAAAAAAGAAAAAATAGCTTACTTACTTCAAAAATACATTCCCCAATATTATTTTTGTTCTAAGCAAATACCTTACTTGCTTTGTCAGATAAAGGTCTCACCATTTTGAAATAGTTACTCTCATTTTTTATGCTCACAGTTAAATGCTGAAAGACAGCAAGAAAAACCAACCCCTACGGTCAAATGTTTACATATACGTGTGTATTAGAACTAATTCTGCTCCATCTCCTATTTACAGCCCAAGAGACCTCAAAAGACACCACTTAACTTTCAGTTCATCAGACACATCCTGGGGATGTTAACTATTCTGAACAAGTTTCCAAGGCCCCAAAGCATCTGGATGGCTCGTTTTGCTCAGACCAACTATCCTTACAGCTAACTTTATGGCAGCACTTTACTTCAAGCCAACTGTCAAGCAAGAGAAAATTGTCAGAACCAAGAACCTGCAACAGCCTTTCTTCATTAAGCTGTGCTACTAACCACCCTCACAACACTAAGACAAAACCTTAACAGGCTCATGCCCCCACTCAGAATTACAGCAGAAAGCCTGAACACCACCATCAGAAGTGCAGTTTGGAATCTCATTTTATTGGCCAAATAGGCTTTGCCTCAACAAACAGAACATCAAACATCGCAAACTAAAGCTACTGCTGTATAACCACATTACAAAGCCCTGAGATGCATGATGGAAAGACCATTATAACCATGTAACACAGCCAAATACCAGGCATCAGCTGTCTCAGTCCTTCACTTTTCAGGGCTAGAGAACCAGCAGGAGAATTTAGTAACAGAAACACTTCTCAGCATTATACTGCTGTTAGAAGCATAATAGCAGGTGCTAGTTTCCTCTTTAAATACTAGTATCACATAGATGGCAACACATGCCAACAGTGAAGAAAATCTGAAAGCAAAACCCAAGCTCCAAAATATATTTGTTTTCTAAATGAAAGAAATAGCAAATAAGCTCTTCTGAAAGATAATTGTAGTCTTTTGGTTTATTTGATATACAAACACTCAATAAGCCTGAATTTAAAGACTAAGTATAAATCTTTACACATGAAAAATGCTGATTTTCTATGATCTCATGAAAATAGACAGCCTGGTATTTATTTGCTAAGAGATAACTGTAGCAAGAAGAAAACGTTCATTTCTGGCTTATCTGAAGACTGCACACAATCACGCCATCAGTGGTTACAAGCATAAAAATAACAACTGGGGAACGAGCTGAAAGTTTATTTGGAAAAAGCATAGGTACATCCTATAATTAAACCATTGTTCCTCTCAAGTGTTTGAGAAGGGAATATCTGCTCAACAGTAACATCCTGTTTAGATGTGTTCTGACATTAAATGACGCATTAGAATCAAACTAAGGGCTACTGTAACATTTCTCCCCTTAAGATGTGGTCCAATGCTGTTGCCTCTCTGCTACTCATTACTACTGAACTTAACTGCCTTGCCGCACCACACCAGCAGTTTTCAGAAGAAAACCTTAGGCATGTAACACATATAAAGCATACATTAAAAAAATTTCTTCCTGCAGACGTCACTACATGGCATGAAAACAGTGAGCCAGTATGTGGAGTTTCTGAGGTAACTAGTTATTTGCATACCATGCCACGCAAATGAGTTGTTAGGATAAAGAATGAGATTAGGGCTCAGTTTCTCTTGTTTGAAAACAAAAGCAACCCTACTTTTCTTATCCTCCCAGATTAAGCTACATCAGTATAAAAGTGCACGCTTTCTAAGATGGCCTATGACACCAACAAGAATTTGTTTTGAGAAGACTTATAGCTGCAATAATCATATAAGATGATGTTTGGAGGAAAAAAAAAAATACAATGCTATTAGTCACAGCTTAAGGGCATAAAACCATTTGTAATTTATGAACATATAGAGGATAGATTCCCCAAAGTAGTCAAATTAACTTCCTAGTTCATGTCTTCAAAGAGAAAATGAATCGTTTAATAAAGCAATTAAAGAGCAGAGCTCTCTTACACAACAGGCATGTTAAAGTACAGGCCATGTTCTTTTTATTTTTGAGCTTCTTTAGTCAGTGGAACGTTGAGCTCTAATTCACAGAATTCAGAAAAACTCTGTAAACCAGCACACACCAAAGAGATATGAAGCTGAAGACTTTCCAAGGCAACTGCAGAACACACTGTTTACCTCTCACCACCCCCCCAAAAAATAAAAGTCACTTCTGCCCAAAACCACTGAGAGGCTTTCGCATTGCAGAAATTCATGCAAAGCTAAGTTTGCTTTCTTTGACAATGAGCATCAGATCTGGCGGTCCTCAAAGCTATACGTACAAATATGGGCTCACTGTCCTACTGTCACTCCTAATATTCTTCCCTTGTTATCTCCTGTACTGACACGGATATGATAAATATATTTTCTCTTTCCAACTTTGAAGTTGACTCTCTCAACTTTAAAGATATGACTTCTCGAAAGCCAGAATAAAGAACTTTTTTTAAGAGATAGTATAGTAAGGAAAGGAAAATATAAGTAATGAGACAATAAAAATAAAGTAACTTTCAGGGAGGAAGGATAAAATCTTTGTGTCTTTCTACAAACAACTTTTTAAATTTTACTTAATGACTGAAGGAAGATATGCACAAGCATATTTCTTTCAAATTCCATCACTGTTATAAAGTAAAACTGAATTTCCGGAACAACCAACGCATCAGAAAACTGAATGCACATAATCGACCATGAGCTGTTCACAAAAACATCAACCAAGTTCTCTGCTGCAAGCCCTGCTCTCCCAGCAGCAACAGGAGGGCTCGCCTGACCACTGGTTTCAAGTATTTCCAGTGCTAACAACACATTATGTTTCCCACAAATCTGGTCTTATTTGCAAATTATTCTGGCCACTCTCAGCTTCGTGGATTTAAGGGTGGGTTTCTTTTCCTGTGGCGATTGCCACAGCAGGCTCCAGTCTGCTGATTCGGGAAGTTTTACAGCATTAACGCAGCTCCTAGTGTTCCTAATTTAGCTCTCTGCTCCATGCCCTTCACACCAGCTTTATCCCTGCATTTGGGCCAGTTTCTTCACTGCATCATTTCTTACTTTCTGCCCCCTTTCTCATGATGTTATCCCTGCTAAAGAGCAAGGCCGACTGGCAAAGACAGTTCACATGGTGCAGATCATGTCACGGGGGAATTATCATCCCCTAAGCCCAGCCTGGTGGCCCCACTACCTGACCAACTGGTTCCTGAGCATCTGCCAGTGTCACTCCTCCCAAACCCCCAACCGTCCTTTGATAATCATCTCTCTCGAAGCCGAACACTGCTGGCAGGCTCCCCTGGTTGGAATTTACAGCTCCACCAAAGCAAGGCACCTAGCTACAAGTTTGCAGAGACTGTGCTTCCCAGGAGAGAACACTTGGCCTCCTTCAGCTTTCACAACACACAGAAGGGCTGGGTCCAGCACTGAAGGCAAACAGACATTTGGAAAGGGTCAAACAAGGACAAAGAAAAAACTTAAGCTGCTTCTGGAATGTGTTTTTGTGGTGCTATTTTTTTTTTTTACATTTAAAAAATAAAAAAATAAAAAAAAGGAAGAAATGCAAAAAAGAAACACTAAATACAATGCCTATGCAGTCAGCATATTTTTCCATGGGAGCTTTTATTTTCTCACACATATTCCATGAGCATGAGGATAAAAATAACATTACCACAATGACGTATCCATAGTAGAAAGAATGACTTATGGGTGCCGACTGAAAGTCAAGGTTTCCTCTTTGCCCCCAATTTGAAAATGTCACCAGCCAATCAGCCGCCTGCCAAAATAATCAGTAATGCCATCTCTTCCCCAAACCAGAACAGAGCCACTGCTCAGAGAGCAGGACAAGCCTTTAGTAAATAGGACAGATGGCATTACAACTCCAAGCAAAGTAACTCCTTGTATCATTAGCTATTGAACCGCGGCTTGATGCGGGGATCAGTGTAAAGCTTATTAGTCTTTAGACAGTTGGCAGCAGCAGCCACTGCAGCAACCATCCGGGAGCAGAAGGGACTCATTCAGTTTAGTTGTTTTTCAGGTCATGTTAAGTCAAAACGTTTCTGTACACACTCCAGTCCCCAATTTAACCTCTCTTAGTCTCTCAAAGTGCGATTACACTTACAAACAGCTTCGACTCATGCACTCCTCCGACAAAGACGGCTCCAGGAGCCCAGCGCAGGTATCTAAAAAATCCCTCCCTGGTGCCATTGTGTAAGGATTTCACCCTACTTTGAAGAGCAAGGACTTGCCAAGAATACCACTGACCTCAGCCCCAACATTATGAAACAGCGCTGCCAGCCCCAGCCAGCTATGTAGAAGTAGGGATTGAATTCAAACCCAGAGCCGCAGCGTTCTGCGGGGTAATAACAAAACAAAACAACAGCAACAAAGAAAAAAAAAAAAAAAGCCCCCAAAAAAAACCACCCCAAAAATCACACTCCGGGCACATTTTCCCCTTTACCGGAAGCAACCTTAAAAATAAACTCAGCTGGCGTTTCCTTCTCCCCCTTCCCACCCAAAAATTTGGGAGCTGAAGGAAAGTTGTTGGCGTTACTGTCTTCCTCCCCTAAGCGGGAGCTTGCCGCCCGGGAATTCAACACTGGGGGCTCGGCGGTGAAACCCGCGACGGGGCCGTTCTGCTCCCCAGAGCCATGGGTCTCCGAGGCTTAAACACACACGCACCCCTCTGTCGGGAGGGCGCCGCGGGGTACAGGGGAAGGGTCCTCCTACCTGGGGGCTCCTCTCCGCCGGGTTCTTCATCACCGCCTGGCGGAAGCTGTTATCCACGTAGGAAGCCATCGCGTCCCTCCTGCCTCCCGCCGCCGCCTGCCCGGGGAGGTGATGGGGGATGGCCGGCCGCGGCCTGGCGCTGCGGGCTGCGCGGCCG